>CAUYRT010082623.1:0-86627 GCA_963574885.1 Lepilemur ruficaudatus | reverse complement strand
GGAATTAGGGGTCTCAATAGGGGAAAGGAATTCCTCTAAAACTGATTTATGTGATTAACTGTACACCTCGGTAAATTCACTGAAAATCATTTAATTGTACACTTAAAATGGAGTAAAGGCATGATATGTAAAGTATACTTTAATATAGAAAAAAAACTAGCCTTAGAAGAACACAGTGTCTTAAAAGAGTATCTCATATCGGCTTAAAATTGAAAAGCTAGATGTATTCCCATTAAAGCCCAGAAGGAGATACGGGTTGTGATTTGAATGAATTGTGTAATGACCTGGTTAATGTCTGTCTCTCCAGCCCAGGCTATTGTTCTAGAAAGACAGGAACTGTTTCTGTCTTGCTTGGTGCTCTGTCTCCAAGGTCTTACACAGTGTCTGGCACACAGAGTAGGTACTTCAAAGAAAGAGCAGAAGGCAGACAGACAAGCTGGCTGGTTGGCTGTGTTCACCACTTGTGTGTTGCTTTTCCTATACTGCAATAAGACAGCATGTGGGACTTAAAAGTATAGTAATTCACACAAGGGTAAAATCGTTATTGTTTATAGATTATAAGATCATCTGTAATGAACACCCATAAGAAAAAATATTCTAAAAAATTCAACAAGAATTCAGATGAGAAAATAATTATTCAAAAATAGATTTTCTATGAATTCATAACGGTTACAAAATATAATCTAAAAATTCTCACAATAGCAACAAACATACAAAATACTTAAGGTGACAATAAGAAATGCAAAGGACCTGTTTGAAAAAAATTATGAAATTCTTCTAAGGGACATTTTGGCAGATGCAAAATTTAAATATAGGAAAGACATCAAGTTTTAAACATAATTCCATTGAAAATCTCAGGAAGTATTTTTGTAGATGCTGATGTTAGTCCGAGGTCAACATGAATGTTGAACCATTGAGAGTTCAATCGAAAAGCTGAAAGGGAAGAGGGCTTTCCGATTGAAAAAGATTATGAAACTAATATACTCAAAAGTATGATATTAGTGCAAAAACAGAAGTCAATTTAATGAAACAAAGAGAATCCAAAAGTGGCCTTAATACTAAGAATTTGTTTTATGGTACAATTTATTTGGGTGGCTGAGTCTGTGGACTTCAGAGACACTCAATCCTGAGATGCCCTCTCAGCTCTCTCTCTTAGTAGATAAGCAAACTGAGCTATCGAAGCCTCCGTTTGTTCATCTGTGAAATGGGGATAAAAATGACTATACTAGAATGTTTTTGCAAGGATTAAATAAAATGTATATTCATTGAAAGTAAACATTAACTAAAAGTATTTAGGACTGTACCTAAGTATATAGTAAATGGTAGTTATATATTTTATGAGCCAATAAGAAAGTAATCTATAAGAGTTGATGCTAGAATAATTATTTGACGAAAAATGTTTATAACTTATATATTTATGTTTTATATGTTACATTTTAAAGAGAATACTAAGCAGTTAAAGCATTAAATACAAATATTAATATTAGAACTACAAAATATAAAGAAGTAAAAGTAATTATTTTCCTGATCTTGTAATAGGGAGAGCTTTAACAAATGCAACTAGTAAAACATTGTCACAAAGAAAAGGCAAAGAAAATAATTTTAATTTGTATGTAGAAAAATTTTAAACTACTCCACATAAAAGAAAATTCACCACAAATAAAAATAAAAGAAAACAAAAACTGAGAAAAATACTTCCAGCAAGATGTAGGACAGATATGGAGTTAATAACTTTCCCATATGAACAGAGCCTTAAAATCAGCATAAAAAGTTCTAGCTGAAAACAATAGAAAAATTGCAAAGGATCTAAGCAAATAATTTACAAATTAAAGAATTAAAGAATAAGTGCAAATTGTCAGCAATAATTTTAAAAAGTGTTTAGTTTCATCAATTCTGGAATTTTATCAACTCTGAAACTTAAATACACTGACAATTTAAATTAAAATTTCAGTGTATTTTAAACCAAAGAAATCTATAAAGGGAAATGCAAAAGTAAAAATATCTTGTACACTGCTAAGTTAGCAACTGCCTAAAATTGACTCAAATATGTGAAGCATCGTGCGTCTCCCATTTAACCCCTGTGTATTAAGGGCTATTTTAAGTTTTCAAATGAGATTTCAAAATTCATTTCTGGTAAACTTCAATATGCCACTTCACTCACCCTCTCTGCCACCCTATGTTCTTTTCTAACAAGGCACATGTGACTTTCACACCAATGATAATTTCCATGTCATAAATGTCAATCTAGATAAGCATGAACTAGGTAGATGATGGAGGATCACTGAGGAAAATATACAGAGATCCAGTTCTGGGTCTTAACTCTCTTATCATTAGCTGCGAGGCAAGCCATGGATGAGGTATATCACTTCTCCAAATGTGAAACCACTAAATCTGTGTTTCTCCAGGGGAGGTCTATAATTCCCTACATCCCTTCAGAATCAGAAGGCAGGACCTGGAAATTGACATTTTTTTTAACAAGCATCCCAAATACTGCTTAGGTACTTTAAAGCTGAAAACCACTGTAGTGGCAAACCACGAATTCCCTTCTAACACCAAAACTCAAGTTTTCTAAAGGAAAAAATACGCATGCATATCTAAGAATGACCACCCATCTCAACTCTCAACCTTGTGTTCTCAGATCCTTGTTATATTTGAAGTGATATCTCTTTAGGTTTGTTCTCCTGATCCCACGCATCAGATTACACTCATCGAAGCTGTCAGTCTTCAAAAGTGTTTTCAGAAGGCACATAAAGTCAATCCCAAGTTTTTATGATTCAGACATTTAATCACATCATAAAGTTAATGGAATCCAAGTTGAATGTAGATACCTCAACAGCTACATCGTGTTCAATTCACAGCATTCATAAAATGTGGATTTCAACATGAATCACCAGCCTGATGGAAAGTTCAGAGTAGAATGCTGCCCTCTCATTGGTCCATGTCGGGACCTTCAGCTGCCAGGAAAAGGACCAGAGCTGTCAACACAACACTGTAGCCCAGGCAACCAGCCACACTGCTAGGAACTTTTCAACATTAAAAAAAAATGAAAGTTATTATAGAAACTTTCAGATGCTCTTTAGATTATTTGGACAGCCAAATAATCTATCAGTTTATCACAGTTTATCTCAGTAATAATGCCTAGGGGTGAGACTCTGTCTATCAGTTTAGGACCTCCTCTCATTAACAACCCAGAAAGTTGTTGCTCTGTGGGTGCTCCTGCCTCAAGCTGATTGCCATAAAGTGTGTTTCCCCAGTGGGTAAGAAGAAATAGATACTATGTCTCCAAGATCCCAACAATCCATTAATTAAAGAGCAGAAAATAAAATTGTTGTTGATCCTCCAGACATCCAGATGTGGTCTCAATGATGTTTGGCATCCACTAAGTGAAGACATCTGGATGATCGATTCTGAGCTTTCCAACCAGATGATCTACCAAAGTGGCAATTCAAATCAACTGAATCTGGCTGGGGTTCACAGTTATTATGGAGCTACCCATATGAGCTCCTCTTGCTGGGAATGTCTTTTCATATTAGCTTTTCCACCTTGGATGGGGCGGCTCTGTCTGAAAGAACCTCAAGATTTGCAGAATTGCTTAGATCAACCTTCTCAACTATGCTTTTTGTTCTTCCAACATTCATAGTCATTGTTAAGCTAAGTGGAAGGTAGACCAAATCCTTTCTTAATTTTTTTTTTAAAGACAGCTGGAATCCACTCATTCTTAAAAGGTTATTTACCTGAAGTAGGAACCATGCAAATAAAGGAAGGAGACAGGACTTTCAAAATGTCTTGTATACTTTTTGAGTCTAATGTGATGAACTGCAAATTTAATCCACTGAAGTGGTTTCATGCAAACGCTCCTCTCAAATTCCTTTTGTACAAAATCTTGATGCATAATGTATAGAGTCTGAAAATAGATTAAACTACATTTAGAGATGGTTTGAGTTGTTTTTTGTTTTTTTAAGCATGCAGCAAAAATGAGCAGGTTTTTTGTTGTTGCCTTTTTTAACCCTTCTTGCTCTCAAGCAATCACACATGGCTTGTGTCTTCTCAAAGCTGCCTTCCACACAATTTTTCTTATCTTCATTTTCTGTCAAAAAGCTTGAAATGTAGAAAATTCTAATTAGAAATGTGAAGGGTGAATTAAACTCATTTTCTTCAGACTTCCCAACTAACGCAGGCAAATAGAATGGTAAAACCTTGATTTATTCCTGGAAAATAATTCAGCAACCGAATAAGCAAATGAGTGGAATCTTACTGAATAAAATATTTCATGTTACTCCACAGTCTTAATTACCCTGAGGACTGCGGCCACAGATAGAACGCCAGTGTGTGTGTTGGGGGAGGCAAGTGCCGTAGATGCTCTGACACACATTTCTGCCGTCGGAGCCAGGAAGGTGAGAGGGGAGGTGACCAGGGGAACTGCCAACATCGCCGAAGGAATCGCACGGACTTGGCTACAGTCTTACACTTACATCTCAATGTGTTTGCAGTGCTCTGTTTTCATTATTTGCTTATTTTTACATATCATTTGAATGCTAGTAAATTGTAATGGAAAAGATGACAGCGAGAATAAGGAGATTTGGACTCTTGCCCTAAGTCTGACCCTCTATAGTGCTGTGACCTTCAACTCACTCACTCTCACTGGTTTCAGGTTTACCATCTGTCAAGCAAGGAGAACCATCCTCCATCTAGCTCCTTCTCTGAGTCCTGGGGCCATTGGAAGGGACACATGAGAAGGGTGGGGAAGTACTTTGTAAAGTCTCCAGCTTCATCCACGCTGCTGAATCCTCCTCTGCTTTGGATTAAATAATGTTCTCTCCTGTGAAAAATGGTAGCATTCTTGGTTCTTGTTCCACATTCTTCTTCATCCAGGCTCCCCAAAGCCAGGGGTGAAGTGAACAAGTTGTCCTAGGGGAGACTTCCAGCTGCTGCACAGCTGATCACTTCTGGTGGCCCCGTGGAGGTGTCCCTAACAAGAGCTTTTCAGTTCTTACCCATCACACTTAGACATGGCTTCAGATAGACACAGACACCCAACTCTCACCCCCAACATTTCTCACAGCCTCCTTTCTAAACCACTCACCTTGACCTATCTCACTCCTGACCTTCTGACTAACCTTTTTGCTTTCATTTGTCTCACGCCTCCAGCTTAATAGGTAGTTCCAGACATCCGGCCATTTGATTCTGTTCTCCATCCTACTTCAAATGATTCACTTGATCACATTCCCTTTGCCCCCAACTGGTCCCAGCACCTTCCACCCGAGCCGTGTGCATGGGACACAGAGAGAAAGTTTTATATGCACCTGTAGGAGTGACAGGTACCTCCCCAAACAAGCAGTAAGGATTTCTTACACTGGGGGCATTTTCTCTTCTGGAGCTACAGACTTGGAATAATTGAGCAATTTAAAATTCTATGGAACAGGTACCTTGGGAGGAGGTGACATGGGGAGGAGGATGATTTCTCCTCCTACTGACTTTTCCTTCCTACCTTACATGGTATCACACACCAGCATATGTCAAAAACACAGAAAAACCATAGCCTACTCATGCCTGTCTGTATAGACATTGAATCAGTAGATGGACTGTTGAATGGGAAACTCAAATGAATTCCCTATAATTTCACAATAATATAGACATTACCAAACATATTTTTAAATTTTTACAATGTAGTGAGAGCAAGGACCTGTCTGGCTTGTTCATTAGAGTTATTTCTAGTACCTAGCACAGTGTCTTGCACACAGTAGGTGTTTTAAAAATATTTGTTGCCTGAATGAATACATAAAAAGAAAAAAAAGTAATCCTTGAAAGATTTCTTATTTTCTGATGCTGATAGAGAGTAGAGTTAATGATTTAGAGGACAAGTATCCAGCAGTACAGCTCACTAATACCTTTTAAAACGTGTTGATGCTCATAAATCCAAAATAAACGACCTGTAAAATCACTTAAGAAGAAATAATACCCATTTAATCAGGCTTCCAGAGGCAAGTCGGAAGAAAAAGCAGAAAATTTCATGAAGAATTATTAAATCCCTTCAAATTCAATCACTGGCTGATCACAGACACGCCGCATGCCCCTTAGCCCACAGGGCTGTCACTTTAGGTGGTCTTGCTCAGCCCTTCCTTATGAAACTCCTAAATTACAGCCACCTCCTGGAGCTAGAGAGAAAGGCTTTGGATCGGCTGAAAAGGGCAAGCCCTCTTACGGGTCTACCCGGCACGCTTTTCCATATTCTACAGAGAGATCTTCAATAAGGGGGAGAAATTGAACACATCACCCACATACTAAAGGCAGCGTCTTCAAAGTCTTGCACACAGCTTTAGCTTCATGTCAAAAGGGCTCTTCCTCTGGCAAATAAAATTCAAAACACTGTGAAATGCCAGTCTGTGCCCCTGCTTTATAATCCTGTTGAAGTTTCTGGAATTTAACAATGTTCTGGTACCTTCCATTCCATCCTGGATTTTTACCTCTCAGTCTGCTAATGAGAGTTACTTTACCTTTCCTGGAGTTTGATGAAGGTCCTGAGGGTGGTAGTAAAATGGATCCATGTTTTTATTACAAATTCAATTAGCAGAAGTTGGAATTGCTCTCTTCAACAAAGTTAAATAAATTGTTAATGAGAAATTTACCTTCACTGGATTCGCTAGTTGCCTTATTAGCTTGGAGTCAACACTATTAAAGGAGAAGATGTTTATTAAAGCTTAAGGTGTTTGCTGGATTGAATGTTAAAAAGAAGATGGTGGGAGAGCGCCACTGACGACCGCCTGCTTCCAAAACCATCGAAAACCAGCAACTTTGAGCCCCACATTTGGGTTTTCTCATCAGGGAAATAGCAATTTGCCTGGCAGGCAAAAGGGCTGCACATTCCTGGGTAGCATCAAAAACTTCTCTTTTCACCCATGGTCATGAGGGCAATTTCTAAGACAAATGAACACTACTAGCATGAAGAAAGAGTACCAGTAGTGGGTGAGTCTGAACAGGGCATAGGAATGCCTTTCCTTGTCTGCTAAAGAGGGAACTAAAACAGCCCACCATAAATGTCAGGGACATAGGAGGAGGAGGCTATTTACTCAAGAAAGTTTTCATGCAGACCTCAAAACCACTTACCCAAAGAAAACAATAATGTCTCCCTGATGTGGCATTCCTAAAATGCCTCGTCTTAATAACCAGGAGCAGCTCTAAGCAAAGTTGTGAGGTCAGTCAAGACTGTTTTCAGCTCCTCCTTCTCCATTTATGTCTCTGTCAAAAATGTTCTCCTGGCTCCCCCAGTATGCAGCCCCCACGGTAGAATCTGCAGACTGGTCCATCCCCGGCTCTTCATAACTACTGTACAGCCCTCTAGAGTCAAAAAAGCTAAAGTCGTCATTTCCCAGAGTCCCCCGCAGCTGAGGTTCCACAGGAAACCTATCCACAGACAAATGGACAAGCCCTCATGAGATTTAGGAGGTAGACGTGGAGGTGGAGGCTGCACCCCACTCCTTCTGCTAACCAGGAGACGTGTGGAAACTGTAACAGGGGCCCCAGGAGCCAGACCCTAGCGCTGTGGCTATTGAGAGGCAAGTCAGGGCATCAGTTTTGTTGGTGCAGGTTGGCATCGACATGTTTTGGTTTTGTTTTATGACACTGATGAATAAGCTAGGTTTTCTAACCCCTTATAGAGGGAGCCAACATGACACTAATACTCACACAAAATGTTTTCAATTATAACTGGGGCAAGTACTGCAAGGAAAACCATAGCACACTGTCTAATGGGAGAGGGGTTGGCAGAACTTGGTCTGAGGGCTCATAGAAGCCTTTCCAGAAGAAAGGCCATTCCGACTGAGTGCTGGTGGCCAAGCACGAATTTGCCCAGTTGAAGGCACAGCACGAGCAAAGGCCCTGAGTTGGAAGGAGCTTAAGCCAATAATAAGGTTCATATTATTATTCCTACTTTACACATGACGCACTTGAGAGCTGGAAAGATTAGGTCACTTCCTAAGGTTAGGCACAAAATATGAAACTAAAGATATTAATCTAGCATATAATCCTACCCAAAACATAGAAGCAAAGATATATGGCAGCCTTTAAAAACAATCACTGGGAGACCCTCTCGTGTCCCTCAAGGCCACCACTCCTTCTGAAGGAGCTGAGGATAGATTTTCATTTGCTCACTCCACCAGCCTTCAGACTAAATTAAATTAAAAGCCTGCTATTTCAGACGCAAAGTCCTGGGTGCTTTTTGGGAATGAAATCGTCTTCCCTCCTCCCCAGGGCCTTTCATACCATTATGGTGCAGTCCCAAGCTATCAATGATAGTGAAAAAATGGGGCTTTGCGGTGGAGGAAAGAGGCTATTCAATCCGCTCCTGATTTCTATAAAAGAGAGATCTTTTGATCTCTGAAACAGCCATAGGGCAGTTTGATCTTCCTCAAATTCATTTATTTTAGATTCTTGCAAATTTCTTTTCTGTAGGTTTACTTCCTTAGAAAACTCAATATTCAATTGAACAGTGACTTTTATACATTGAAATGCAATATTGAATAGCTGGAGCCTAATAAATGCCATCCCGGCTATATAGGATATTTAAAAAATCATAAAAGGGCTGATTGAGCCCGATCCAGGCAAAGATGACAAAGCGAATTCAATGCTTCTTTTGAAAATGAGTCATGGTCAGAAATACTCACTTTGACCAAAAGCATTTCTTTGAATGCCAGAGGTAAATTTGCTCACTTTCATTTTCTGCCTGGATTTCAGATCAGCCCTGCAGAACTGAACAAAATCAACTCTGAGAGGCCCTGGCAGCTGTTCCAGATGTAAATGTGAACAGGATAGTGAGGTTGGGCCTATTCCATTCAATGCATTATTTTCAAATTATGCAGATGATATTCAGATATGGATTGATCAGACTTTGTATATTTTTTTCAGGGAGGAGTAAATTATTGCTAATCTCGTCTACATGAACATTCCTCAGGACCACCTTTTTTTTTTAACTTATAAAAAGGATGTTTTATTGTCATGAGCCTTCCAATTACTGGCAAAGGGAGAAACTGACATATGTTCCCAGTCGTGGGGTGCCCAGGGGAGGACAGCCACAACATACTCAATCGATTAGCCAAAAGAAACAGCCTTTGATGTTAGGGAACCTTTCCAAATTTTTTCATTTGAGACTCAAACAGTCTGTGGGAAATCAGAATTCTCAATCAGAACTTCTGTCCCACACCTCTGGGACAGAAGCTGGGCTGAGGGAACTTTTGTTTCAACAATTTGTAGATGATTATTCAGGTTGAGAATGTGTTCCTGGCTTGGCCCTTCCAACATTATGCTCTTTAAGAAGACAGATAACTTCATTCTCCATTTTCTTCTTGACACATGCACCTTTTCCCTCTTGGGTATGTTTTAGGAAAATGCAGGTTTGCATTGCCAAAGAGACAGTTGTTTCATAGCAACACTTTCCTCCATGTGACCTACTGAGAAAGTCTGATTTTATTGTATTGTAGGAACACCCTATGTGTTGCACACTCCTTGTATCAGCTGAAGGCTGGAATGGAATTGGGAAAGGGACTATGGCAGGAAGAACAACATGCCCCCCAGAAGAGGAAAGATAGCCACTTATAAGAAGATGTTGAAGGGGTCAGTGATGCATGGAAGATATGGGTGTCACCCAGGCCATCCCCCTTAGGGCTGTTGCCCCACCTGCAGTTGTGCACTTTCCTTCCGGTGTCAGGATTCCAAAAACATTCTTTGGGAACCAGTGAAAAAGGTGGCTGCAATATCTCAGAGGCTTTTGATTAAAGAGTTATCATTTTCCATCTTGAGGCCATCAAAAGCAATTCCTACAAAAGAAAGTCTCTCTTAAGGGTGGATAAACTATCCCCAGCTTAAAAAATAATGGTTGATAATTAATATCCATAAAGGAACTCTAAATAGAAGATTTCAAACAACTCAAGGATAAACTTCTGAGCGTGGATGACTGACTATACACAGATATGCCCGCACGTGTCTGTAGGACCGTTAGCACTCCAACAGGCATGTGGGGAAAGGAACTATGTTTTCTTTAGGAGCAAATGGAGGCTTCCTTTTCTTTCCTTTAAGAACATTTTAAAACAGACATGCAAACAAAAAACAATATCTGGATTCCTAGACACTCACAAATCTATGGTTCATAGGTTTCTTACACTCCCAGGCACGGAACATAAGGGAATGTGTTCTGAGAGGAACATAAGATATGCAAGCACCGATGTCATTCAAAGCATGGCAAGAAAATCCAAAGACAAAACAGCATCGCACTCGACTTAGAACAGGCGCGTGCTCTGCTTCCAGGCTGACATGGGTTGGAACAACACTACTGCGACAAGACTCCCTTTGTCGCTCAGTTGGCGCCTCTTGTCTCCTTTTATTCACTCTGCTGTTTTCCAGTTGTAATTTTGTCAGGACATTGAATCAAGTTGTAGAGTTCTTATGGACTAGCACCTCCAGACACTCACCCAAGAACAGTCTGGGCAAAGTTTTCACTGTCAGGAAGAAAAATTTTGGAATAGAAAAAGAAGGACAACCACGTGTAAATATAAAATGGCAGAGAAAGGCTGCCCACCTAATTAGAGGGGTGGGAAAAAATTATGAGGCAGGATCCTTAATACCAGGAGAAAAATGGAAGAACCTGACTTTAGATAAGTAGGACCAGTCTCCTCACAGCAGTTTCCCCGTTCCACTGCAATCCCCCGCGAGACAGACCGTCTGACCATTGCTCTGGCAAGAGTGTGTCACCAAGTAGAATGGGTCTATAGGCACAGCAGTTTGCTGTGCTCATTAATTATGGGATAAAAGTCAAGAAAAATCCTCCAGTGCAGAAGTCAACACTAATTTCAGTGACTGCAATCCTTAAATATCCAAAGACCTTCCAGGGAAGCAAGAGAGAAAGCAGCAATAAAATTTCAAAGCAAAAAATATAATTTTGTTACCACTATTTGTAAATGAAGCAATAGGGTACAGTTTAGGGGGAAATGTTCACTCATAGTAAACCAAAAGCTCAATATTTGCTCCCTCAAAGCTCCCCCAAACTTATCAGTAAAATGCTATTAAAACAAGCAAGCAAAAATACATTCTGCTTTCAGTTTCTATTTCAGTGCAAAATACAGCTCTAAAAATAGCAGTTTCATCTAATTCAACCTTTCCAAGACCATGCACAGTTAAACATCAATGAACTATAGTATTTGGAGGATGCTGTTTAATTGAATTTTCAGGTTAATGAAGGACTAGGCAAAAATATTTTTTCTTTTCTGGTTCTGGTAGGAATCAATATAAGATATTGATGGAATGAAGATGATGGTGTCCTAGAGACGCAGGAACCTAGGTCCATAGGAAATTTCTAGGGAAGTCACATGCAAAAGAAATTCTGACTAAAGAAAACAAATACTACCTCATTGTCAGCTGTGCTTGTTCCTAGGCCCTTAGGCAGAGCTCTCTGATTGGATACTCTGGAGCCCATGTCTCAACTCAGGACTTGTGAGTCCTGTCCCTGTCCATGCACCTAAACCCAAATCTCATTATCAGGACATCACAGGACAAAAGAGCGGAGGGAAGTACATTCACAACGAGGAGAGAGTACAAAATATAACCTTGCTTAATATACCACATGGAGGTGAACTTTGCCCAGTTCAGCCTCATGGAAATAGAAGCAGATTTTTACCTCTTAATTATAAAGATGGTTTACAGCAAAAAAAAAGCATTTCACTTCATGGATAATTTTGTTTTTTGTTAATTGAAACTTGGCTCTATATAGATGACAATTGCCATGTCACTTCTGTATGTCTTTACCAGGTTCAGGGAGTATAACACCACCACTATAACGATCATCACCATCAGTATAAACAAGTATTTTCCAGCACAGTTGGTTACATGATGGATTAGCATGTCCATGCTCACCATAGGGAAATGTAAAAGCAAAGGACAGTTCAGAAGTAATTTAAAGAGATCTAAACCATCCAAAACATATTCCTAAATAACCTTCAAAATTCTAAGAAGACAAGCAAAATAATTTAATTCTAAAGTAAGAACACTTTTTATAATTAACACATTGCCCTTTGGTTTAAATTGCGATACTCAAATACATTTTTATGTATTTCATGGATAATTGAGGCACTTATATAAACAATAGGTATAGAACATATATGCATTTAAAATTTGTCATTTCACATTTTTGCAATTTAATAGTAGTTAGATCCTAATCTCATTATCTTAAGATTTTGCAGTTTTTATCTTGAATTTGGTGACAATGAAAGGTCATCTCTGAGATATTTGAAGCTGTGGCCTTGTTCAGGAATACAACTCCCAAATATAACACTGTTTGAAGGGGAATGTATTGTCCATTATATAACGAAGCACTCAATGATCTGGTTTCCAGGAATATATTTTGACGAAAAGTGAGGACTGAATTGCTATTAATGAAATTTCTGTCCCCCTGCTTTAGTTACTTATATGCCTTCCTTGACTCAGGTATAGAAAGCAATTGGTGAGTTTATTGCTTTTGGTAAACAGTGACCATACGGAGCTTCATTGTTCCTTCATGGAAGGCTTCTGGGAAATAGGGGTGTTTTTTCCATCCTTCAGTTCACAGGACAAAAAGACCCATGCATGAAGTCCCCACAGCACTTAGAGACCAGAGAGATCAGTGCCCACCAACCACAAAAACCAAATATCCTGCAACCTGGTTTAATTCCCCAGCCTACCAAGAGGGCAGAAATTTGTCTTCAAAGAAAGTTGGAAGGTCTTGTCTGCCCAGACCTGGACACAAAGCCCAGTTAGGTTCAGTTCTGAGGCTCTGTCTGACTCCACAGGCTCAGGAGCTCAGCTTGCACTATGCTGAGATCCATCACAGGCCACCCTCTCCGATCCCGGTGAATCACCCTCCCACAATTTTCCCAAGGAGACCAACAGGTATGGTGTGGGAGTGCAGAGGAGGGATCTGTGTATAATCATCACCATTCCCAGAAGAAGAGTCCCAAGCATGTACTTGGATCAAATATGAACCTGGGCATACCTAGTGAGTCTGACACATGACATTGGCCTTAGGAAAAATAAGTCAAATACATGCTTGCTTACTCTGTTCATGACTAGCCATCTAAGACAACTTGCACGGATGCAGAACACATATGAAAAAGCACAAGGAAAAGCCACAGAGAAACCAAAAGCAGTAATGTCAGAAACAAAAATAACATGGCATTTTGTTTCCCACTGAATTAGTCAGAACTCTATCAGTTGTTGGTGACTGACAGAAATGCAACTCAAACTAGCTGCAACTAAAAAGAGAATCTATTAGTTCATAAACTTGGAAATTCAAGGGATGTCATGCCTCAGGTACCGCTGCATCTGGGTGCTCAAGTGATGTCGACATCATGCCTTTGCTCTCTCACATTTCTTGGCTCTGGTGGTTCTCTGTTGGCTTCACTGATCTCCCCACAAGTTCCCAAAGAATCTGTAGTTCCAGGCTTGCTTGTGCTGCTTGCAGTCTTCAAAGGAAAAAAGACCCTCTCCTCTAAGAGTTTCAGTACAAGTCCCAGGGTGACAGTTATCAGCCCAGCTTGAGTTGAATGCCCTTCTGGAGGCTCTTCACTACACCCAGCAGATGGAGTACGCTTATGAGACCTACTCCTGGTCGAGAGGTGTGGGCAGTGCCACCTGAACAACACTGATCAAAAGTGGGAAAGGGGACATTTCCCCAAAGGAAAATAAGGAAAAATGATGACAAAGTAAGGGAAAAGGGTGTTTGGCAGACAAAAAGCAGATAGTCACTTTAGCTACCAACACTCAGATGGTGTTCTGTAGATTAATCATGGATATGCCTTGGTGCCCTCTTCGGCACTCTTTCTTGAGTTCAAGGAGCCAAGACTACTTCAGCCAGAAGACTCGATGTGCACTGTTAATTTCTTCAGCAACTACTGAGCATCTCCGAAGAGCTGGGTCCCGGGCGTGCAATGGCAAGCAATATATATACAGGATGGATGGATATTGAGAGAGAGGATGGGGGTGATGGAACAACTGATGTTTATCAAGCGTTCATTCCATGGCAGACACTGTGATAAACTTGTTAACATATTTGTAAGGATGTTACAGAGCACAGAGAAAGAAATCCTAGCCCGGACTTGACGGAGCAGGAAGTGCTTTTAGAGGAAAATGAACTTGAAGTTAAGGTTTAAAAAATGGGTGAGAGTTTAGCTAGTCAAAGGGAGAAGTTGGGTAGTTCAAGCAAAGGAAACAAGCAACGTCCCTAAATCAAGAAACAGTATAGTATGTTAGAGGAACAGAAAGACTTATCCAAAACCTAATGGTCTATTAATATAAATATCCTCAGCAGCAAAGACTTATGCAACTAGCCACGTGATCTTAAACAGGTTACTTGAATCCTCTGGGTCTCCTTCGCAGTGTTGTTATAAGGATCAAATGTAATAATGTATGTGAAATACTTAGTAAATTTAAAGTCGTCTACAACTGTAAGGCACATGTCGAGAACTGAAAGTACATAGATTTGTAAAATCCTAAGTGATTAAGGAAAGATGACTGGCTCCGTAGAACTGGGCCTCTCAAGGAAAACATACTTGAGCTTTCTGATGTCTGTTTGGCCACCAAGACCTCCCTATACTCGTCGGGAGAGGTTAAATTATAGTCCTTAGGCAGGGGAGACAGCAGTCATGTGTCCTTTCCATCAGCGATCAGAAATTCAATAAGACGGAGTGGGCAGTGTGGAAGAGTGTGCTCTCTAGGAAAACAATGGCAGTGTTCAAAGAATGTGGGTACAATGCACTGTTATAAAAGCATCTTTGGCAGGCAAGAGAGATCTTGGGATTTCGAAAGGAAAGGAAGAAAAAGCTTGCATGCTAATGTTCTAAGAATATAATCTACCAAAAAAAAAAAAAAAGGACATGTTTGGAAGATACCTGAGAGGAGAAAAAAATACAGGGCATGAAGTGAAAATGGAAGATTACAAATTATGAATCTATGAGACGTCGTCAAAGCCATTTGGGGGACTCACACTCTTAAATCATCAAAATAAGGTATGTTTAAATTGTAACCCAGGCCAGAGAGTCATGAATAACCAGTTTGTCTTGGAGAAATCTGGAATTATAAACAAAAGCATACAAAGCATTGTCCAAGGTAAATATTGACATAACTGAAGAGGAACTAGAAAAACTTTTAATGAAGCCAAAAATACTGCATCTGGGGAAGATGTTTCACATTCTTATGAAAAACACTTGGGTAGAAGAAGCCTAAGGATGAGGGGTAAGAAGAGTGTCCATTAGGTTGAAAAATGGACTGGGAACAAAGATGTTCTCAAATTTAAAGCAGTAATACTATAAAAACATGAATATTAATTGTTAAGACCATGTTATTTCTTAAAATAAAAAGCAATTCTCTCTGCCAAACACCTATTTGCCCACAAGTATGAGGGGATTAGTACTCATATCCTGAAAAAGCTATCCCGTTTATACTGTGGCAAATGCACAGTGGTTTCTGCCTCCTCTCCCAGCTGCCCAGGAGTGAAGTGGTGTGGGAAGCCCCTCCACGCCAGCTGGGTCGCTACGAGGCCTACACCCTCCACCCCTGCAATGACAAACCTCCTTATGTGCTGAGACCACTCCCGCCCCCATCAAGGACAGCTAGGGAAGGACTTCACTCATTCCTACAGGTTCACACCCTGCTCCCTTCCAGAAGGATGCTCAGGTGGGGTAACCTGAAACTTAGAATAAACAGAAGCCCATTATTGCTGCTTAGTGGGAGCCAGTGAAGGATCTTGTCAGCAGAAAAGTGCCATGGCAACCAGCTCTTCAAAGCGTTTTTTAAAACTACAAGTTGAATTTCATCTGGAAACATCCCAATTACCCAATTAAACTAAGCTGCAAAGTCTTTTTAGAATAAGCTCAGATCATAAGTGAGTGAGTAGCTCAAACCCAAACCATTGCTTTCTGATACCCAGAAAATGTGAGTTTGTTGGTACTCTATTCTCGTAGAAAGACAAGTTTTTATTAGCAGGAGGAATGAAACGAGCCTGCATTTGCACAAAGTCTCAGTGCTAAAGTAACATCTGATTGTATTCCGTGGGGATCCATGAGAGCCTGGTTTTATTTTTCCCACTTAACAGATGGGAAAACTAAGGAGCTATAAGTAGACTTATCCCTGGGGGACACAGAAAAAGGCCAGGGTGGGGCAAATTTGGATTTCTCTTGCTTTTTTTGTGCATGTTTGTGTGTAGCTCCATGGACTTGGAGAAATCAGGCTTTGAGCCCTGTAGATTTCACTTATGAAATATCTCATCCCTTAGCACCCTCTCTACCCTATGCCCACTGTGAGGGTCAGATTTTGAGTGTTCACCACCCAGGCAGTTGTACTCGGCTCCTACTACTGCTGGACATGTCTATGACAGCTCAGGGCAGACCACAGGCTCTCCCTATGCTGAAAAATTGAAAGCCTAGAAACTGTACATCTCGGTAAATTCACAGAAAATCATTTAATTGTACATTTAAAATGGAGTAAAGGCATGATATGTAAAGTATACTTCAATAAAGAAAAAAAAAATTCAAAGCCTCATTGTCTCTTATGGGCTGAATTATGTTCCCCGAAAATCTATATAGTGAAGTCCTAGCCCCCAGTACCTCCAAATGGGACTGTATTTGGAGACAGGGCCTTTGAAGAGGTTATTAAAGTAAAATGAGGTCACATGGGTGGGCCCCAATCCAATAGAACTGGTATCCTCTTAAGAGGAAGAGATTAGGACACAGAGAACGTACCAACCAAGCCACAGCCATGTGAGGAGACAGTGAGAAGGTGGCCATCTGCAAGCCCAGGAGACAGGCTTCAGAAGAAATCAACCCTGCTGACACCTTTGTCGCGGACTTCCAGCCTCTAGAACAGTGAGAATAAATGTCTATTGTTTAAGCACCTGGACTGTGGTGCTAATCTTGTTATGGTGGCCCTAGCAGACTAATGCACTCCTCTGAGCATGGCAGGCAAGGTCTCCTCAATGTCATGGATTAATAGAATTGTCCACTGTACCCTCACCCACCACAAATCCAGCACTCCAGCCATACCATGAACTTTTAACGCTCTGTTAATTGCCTGAGATGTTTGCCATCAACCTAAAATTAACCTTCCCATCAAAGTCTGTCCTAATGCCTCAAGACCCAGCCAGGGTAGCTAGTTCACAGGGTGTTCCCAATCCTTTGAAGGTGCACCCCTGAAACTTGAGTGACACTTTCCATGTGGCCGACTCCGTACAAAAGCATTTCCTGTGCATGGTCTCACTGCTGATCCCATTTCATAGTTACTAGGTGGCAGCCTCACCCACAATCCCGCTTCAGGGTGATGTTTGCTCTGTACTCCCGCTGCACTCGGAACCTCAAGGGGAGCACGTTTCTTTCACTCTGCTTTCTGTGAAAGTTGAGAGGCAATAAGTATAGTAGTAAGTCTTTCTGTGCCTCAGCTTCCCCATCTGTGAAATGGGGATAATAATTGATTATATACCGTATACCATACTTTTGTTTTATAAGAACTACGCAAGCTACTCCATTAGAAGAAAACACTTGAAACTATGCCTCACACATAGCAAGTACTTAATGGATGCTAGATATTAATTGATCAGAGACTACTGGTCCCCAAACAAGAATGTGAGCTCCTCCGTCCAGGTTATCTTGGTATCCCCAAAACCTGGGGGCCTAATGTAGTGCTCTGCACAAGTTGGGCACTAGGTATATAGCTATTCAAATACTAATGGAATTATGTCATTTTTAACAGATACCCACATACTGATCACCCTCTTCACATTACAGTTAAAATAAAACCAAAGTCTGCCCTAATGTACCAGCCACTCTCTGCCCTGGCATCTGTCTACCCCATTGACCTCCTTTCTTCCTTTCTCCCTCTGCCTCCATCCACTCCCACCACACTGTGACCACCTTGCTTTTAAACATGCCTCCCACACTCCTGTCTCAGAGGTTTTGCTGTAACCTCTCCCTTACTCTGTTGTAGTTTTCTTAGAACTTGACAGCTTCTTACTTATCTATCTATGCATTTATTTTCTGTCTCCCCATTAGAATAAGAGTTCCATGAGGGCAGGGACTTTGTTTGAATTACCACTGTATTCCCCATGCCCGGAATAGTGAAAGGCACATAGCAGACATTCAATAAATATTTATTTCAGGGTTGCGAATGTTTATGGCAGCACAATTCACTATTGCTAGGTCAGGCTCCTTCTTTTAAATACCTGAGTGCCTTATCTAGAAATTCTACTTCCAGTCTGTCTCAGGCTACAACTGCCATATACCTTCTTCCCTAAAATTGACCTTCATAATTAATGGGTTTTAGCTTTGTAATGCTAAAATTGTACTGTTTCAAGGAAAATTCCCTGGGTCTATGTCTTTATTTTATTATATTTTCTGGCTATTGAATCACATAAAGGAAGCTCTACTCTTACTGAGACAAACCGGAGAGGATACATGTATTGATAGAAAACCTTATCTTAATGAATCCCCTCAGATTTGAGTATTTCACGTTTCTCAGAAGAAGAAACTGAGGTTCAAGGAAATTAAATGATTTCCCTCAGTTTTACTAAAGTAATAGCTAACAGAATTAGGGTTCAATACAAGTTTTTATAAATGTTATTGTAAATTCCCAGCTATTTTTGCTATGTTATCGATGTGAAATAAATATATTTAAGAAACAAATTTCAATATGCAATAAATGGTAAAAAAAAAAAAGAAAAAAGAAAAACAGCTACAAATATCTAAAACCCTTTTATCTGACCTAAAACTTGTTCTAAAGCCTTAAAATTAAATTCTGCTTTCAATGTTCCAGGAAGGAGCCTTTGGCATCACATCATTATTCTTTCCAAATTTAACTAATTTAAAGGTGACATGAATAAAATATTCATTAAAACTATAGGAGTCATTTATCTATAACCTTTAACAAAGCTGCTATTAACTTTCAATTGACTCACAGTTGTAGATTGAACCTTACCTAATAAAGTATCCATTCCTTTCTAAACTTTCCTGGTAGAGTTTTGATTTACATCTAAAAACTGGCTATAAATACTGTACCTTAGCCAACTCCATGCTTCCTACTTCTTATTTCTTAAATCACTGCAATGCTTCAAGCCAATATTATTCCTAGTATTTTAATACAAAAATCTCCATTAAGTACGTTTGAAGCTTTCTATTTTAATTAATGATTTCTCTAATCTAGTTTTCTTTATAGGGAATTGTAATGCCAAGTGGCTTTTAAAGGATTCAAAAATGTTCCCAGGTGAACTAATTATGCCCTTTTATTTCCATAACTGTTGTAGTAGAACCTTCCGAGGAATCTTTCTGATGGATCTGTGTCCCTTGCCTCTTTCCCAAACCTCATTCCTGATATTTTACATGCACAAGATATAAATGTATACTTACTGTAGAGTTAAATACTCATCATCTATCTGAATGTAATCTGCCTAAATATTCAAAGCCTAATTGATTTGAAATTATGCTTAAGTACATAATAATTAAACATGCAGAACAGCCAAGATATAACAGCAAACATAGAATTACAAATCCTTTTGCTCTGGGTAGTTGCCACTCTCCATGTTTTTCTAGCTTGCTTTGCTCCCTGATCAAAGTAACTTGGTATCCACTCCACTCCTCTGACCTCTGGTTGGGTTTAGTTGATGGGGCATGGGAGGTGGGGGAGGAGATTCAAATCAGGGTATTCTGGGTATTTATTCCTTTGCTTTCTCCCTACAGGGTTGTCTTGGGTTGGTTGTGACCCTTAAACTAATTACTCTAGAGTTGATCTTCGGTGTATACCTTTCTTCTTCTGGTTCTGGTGATGGTTTCTTTCTCTCTTTGTCTCTTTAGCTCTGAGAAGTTAAAACAGTTTCATAGCTGCTAATCTCAGTTTACTACACTCTCTCTTCTGGTTCTCCTACACTTGCAGAGAAGTGCCTTTATAAATAACTCATCCTAAATTTACTATAATTTAAGTGTACCATTTATTCTCTTTTGGGATCCTGATGTTACAGACACTTTGAAGCCTAGAATTTTTTTTTTTTTTGTAACTATTGTAATTGTATTTTCCTGGAATTCAGGAGCCATAGCTTGTCACTGAACACAGTACTAAATTTGGTCCAGATTTAATAGACATCAAGTAACTTCAAATATTTTTTTGCATAGCTTTATACTTCCAAATTCATGTTTCTCATGTCATTGTGATGTTTCAAGTCAGTCTTATTCCTGAAATATATTTCAGAAGTAGCACCTCATTATTAAAACATTTAAAACACTCCATTTTATTCAACATCTTTTAAAAGTTGTCTTGCTTTTGGCATTCCTGAAAAAAATAAATAAGTAGATATGGTATTTTGTTAATTTAATTTAATTTTAAACAAATTTTATATGATTTTAAACAAACGGCAGACATACATTAGTTGTGATATGATACAAGGAATTAGAAGCAATGTGGAAGCTCAGGTTGTGTCCTGAGTTATTGGCTTAGTGTGCATTTTCTGGCAATCAAAATATTATATTTAACATCTTTAGAGGCCTGTTTTTAAAGCAAGTGATGATAATTTCAGGGACTTCCACTTTAAGCATACCCATGCTTGTGACAGATAATGCCTCTGCTGAAGTTAGCTAGGAAAATAGATGAAATATGATAACCATTTACTTGGAGGTGGTGGAGAGTTGTTCAGGTTAAGATCCTGGAGAGGAAAGAATCACAGAGAGAAAGATTAGAAGCCAGGAGACAATGAGATGATACCTATGAAGTGCTGAAATAAAATAATTGTTAATATAACTGCCATTCTAGAAACAGTGAAAACATTCTTCAAAGGTGATGGTGAGATGAAGACATGTTCAGATGAAGAAAAACTGTTAGAAATTTTTTACCAGCAAAACAGTACTAAAAGAAATCCTACAGGGAGATTTTTAAGCTAAAGGAAAGTGATACCAGAGGGAAACCCAAAGAATGGAAACCAAAAGAAAGGATTATATATATTTGTTCATTATATATATTTATGTAAGTAAATATAAATATTAACTGTACAAAACAAAAATATTTTTGTGTAGTATAAATTATATGTAGAAACAAATGTATGACAACACATTGGAATAATAGTATTTTGAGTTTATAGTGTTGTCTGAGAGGTGATTAAAATATTAAATGTGTGCTAATTCAAATTTCAGAGTGACAACTAAAGGAAAGGAAATAATATATAATAAACCAGTACAAGAGGGGCAAAAATGGGGCAGGAGATTTAATTAACCCAAAAATAAGGCAAGAAAGGAAAGAAAGAAAAACAGGATGAGGTGAGGAAAAAAGAGAAAATGAATATCAAGATGGTGGCTATCAAAACAAATATATCATTAATTGCATTATACATAAATGGAGTAAAATTCCAATTAAAAAATTGACTAATAAAAAGATAAAACACAACATATGCTACTTATAAGGTACAAATCTTAAATATAAATATATAGAAATGTTAAAAGGGTGAAAAAAGATACCATCCACTACAAAAGAGAGGTGGTATAGTCATATTTATATGTAGTTACAAATTTATATTTATGTATTTTATATAATTCATTTAATTATACACTTTAAATGGAGTAAAGACATGATACGTAAATTACACTTCAATAAAGAAAAAAGACAAAACAACAACAACAAAAACAAAAACAGAAGACAGCTATTTTTAACTCTCTATCTGAGATGATTGATTAATAACCAGAATATACAAGAAGCTCAAACAACTCAACAGGACAAAAAAAAAAAAAATCTGATTTTAAAATGGGCAAGAGACCTGAATATACATTTCTCCCAAGAAGACATACAAGTACAAAAGTATGTGAAAAAATGCTCAATGTCACTACTCAATAGAAAAATAAAATCAAAACTACAATGAGATATTATCTCACTCCAGTTAAAATGGCTTTTATCCAAAAGACAGGCAATAACAAATGCTGGTGAGGATGTGGTGGAAAAGTAAATTAGTATAGCCACTAGGAAGAACAGGATAGAGGTTTCTCAAAAAACTAAGAATCGAACTACCACATGATCCAGCAATCCTACTGCCAGTTACACATCTAAAAGAAAAGAAATCAGAACATTAAAGAGAAGTGTGCGCTCCCATGTTTATTAAAGCATTAGATACAATGGCTAAAAAAAATAAAAAGAAAAAAAAATAAAAAGAAAAAGAATTGTATTGTTTTTAGAAAAATGTTAGTACCCTGACTGACTCCTCTGTTTTAATAGAAAAACAAAACAAAAACAAAAAAAAATAAGAGAATATTGCATATTCTGAATTACTAGTCATCATAGGTAGGCGTGGTGAATTTAGCTAGGTGATATAAACAACATCCAGTACATTATCTGCATTAAACAGACAATCATTTAGTCAAACACAATTGATGCTTGAGGTGGTGCTGTCAGAGGTAGAACTTTCTTTGGTTCTTTGAATAGCTTATCCCCAAAGGTTTTGGGATTTGGGGGAACACAGTTATTTTTCCATTACCTTCTCCTTCACTGCATTTTACTTTCTTCTTACCTGGAGGGCAGTTCAGGAAAAATGTGAGAAACTTGGAGGAGATTTCAGAAACCAGTCTCCCTCATGTTTTCCCTTCTTCTCTAGTCTCCGTTTTCAGAAAACAGGAGTGTTGCTTTTTGGAGTTTGGGGGCAAAGTATGGGATTGGAGTGTTTTAACAATTCATCAAGAGTAAATATATTTTTAAAACAATTATCTTGTGACCCAAAGCTTAGCAGTGGGCTAATGTCCACTAACAATTAACAAACGGACTGTACTGATAACTCGAGAAGTGTTAGCACTTCTCAGCCATTTGGGGCCATATATTTCTTGGCGTCATAGCATTACTATTAGGCGTCTGCTTTCACGCAACTCCTCCTGAGGCCATATAAATTTGCAAAAGACACTACCTTTATGAATAATCAGAAGACTGAGAGATTCTGGCTCTGTATAGCTGAGAAGTTTTCAGTAACAAGTACAAAAAGCTTTCTAAATGGTTTTTCTGCTTCCATTCTTGCCACCGTCTGCCCCCACAGTATGCTCTTAATGCAGCAGCCAGGGAGATTTTTTGCTGCCGTGCACACGATTCCAATAGTTTTCAAACAAATTTACAATCTAACTATATTACCATGCCTGTAAAACCCTTGTCCTTTAGACAGTGGTGTTTTGATAAATGCTCAAAGTCCTGATCTGTAGCATTTACTGATTTCCATGGTGAAGATGTTCCAACCATAGCTAATTTTAAGGTACCCCCAAAGTTTCAACAGTATGCTCACAAAATTCCTGAAAATTTAACAGCAAGCCTATGTAACTCTATTTGAGCTGGCTCCGCACACCATTAGATCTTGGCTGCCTCTCTGCCCTAATTTCATTCCATCTCCCCCTTTGATTTCCACTTTCCAGTCTTCTTGCTTTTCTCGTCTTATGGTCTAGTCCTTACCCTGTCTTTTTCTTCCTACAATTTTTCACTCTTTAATATTAGAATGTAAGCTTTGTGGAGGCAGGGATTATATCCAGAATCTGGAAGGGTACCCAGAGCTGAGGGCCAAAGATGTACTTTCCCATATTCTCAGCAAGGGTGGACATTGTGTCATGCATTAGTCTTTGTAGTTACATACATCCCTGGGAGAGAAAATCCCAATACAATATTAGTGAACAGGGGAGATTAGTTTTTCCCAAACAGTCTTTTTTTTTGGCAGCACAGTGCTTGTATTATAATCCTAAGGAATGAATAACTTTGAAATGTTTCCAACTTTGAGCTTAATCTGTTAAAAACTAACAAGAGAGACAAATGAGAAAGGGTATTCACTGAGTAATAAAAATGACAGAGAAACAGATATTTTAACTTTGTCTTAAGGTAGATTATCCTCTTAACCAGTGAATTCAGAATTTTTATGCCATTAGTTACTTTGGCTATGGTGGTCCTAATACATTGATAAAGGAAAAAGACTGACCTCACAGCCATGAATTGCCCATATTGAGTGTATATGCACAGTTAGAAGAACATCCTTCAACAAAATATATTTGACTAAGTCGTTAGGGAGTTAGGACCCATGTGTTACTTTTCAGAAGGCACAGATGAGAGAGAGAAAAAGAAAGAGAGGATAAAAGAAAAATACTTTTATATTTGTGTGTTTAGAAGCAGTTTTTACACAAGCAAACTTCTATTTATGGAATACAAGTTTAATCCTTTAGAAATAATACAGTGTCTTTAAGGGATATAGGTAATACCCATTGTTTTAGATTCAACTGAAGTGTTCGATGGTTTAGGACCATAGAAAAAAATATCTCTATCTCTCCATATATTACTATGTAAGAGCCACTAATAACTAGTTCCAGAAACAGGCAAATATGATGCAAAGTAGATATGAGTTGAGAACACCACCACCTGTCTCTTTCCTTGCAGGTAATGGTTGCTACGTAACCCATTTATATCACCCAACAAGACATCCAGGCTAAGATGTAGAGTGTATCTTTTCTTCACCAGATCCTCAATGCTAAACCGTGGACTTGAGGAATGTATTCTCATGTGCAAAATGAGAAGTTCTAATTTAATCCCCTAACATTTACAAAAAGCTAAAATGGAGAAATTGATCTTATCTGAGCAGATACAGTGTCCTTCTGTATTGCATATTTCAAAATAGCTAAAAGAGAGAATTTTAAATGTTCCCAACACAGATAATTGATAAATATTTGAGGTGATAGTTATGCTAATTTCCCTGATTTGATCTTTCCACAATGTATATAGATATCAAAACATCACCCTGTACCCAATAAACATGAACAATTATTATATGTTAATTAAAAATAAAATAAAACTTAGCTGTCTCTACTTTTTGAGTCCCTGCTTTCTATTGAAGTTTCTGGAAGGGTACAAGATATGGGTAAACTGCTACTGTTCATGCTATCCTACTAAAAAAGGGACAACGTACTATGTGTCCTCAGCCTACAGAAAACTAATATTTCCCCGCCTTCTTTCCTCTTGTGCCCTCTTATTCTCCATTTTCCTTGTAGTCTAAACTGTCTAGTGTCTTGCCAACAGTGTACTCAAACTGAGAATGTTTCTTTGTCTCTTAGCTCTGTGCATTATAAGCAAAAGAGTTGGGAATGAGCTTCCAAGTTTTGTACATTGTGAAAACAGCATTCCTCACTCTCATAAGAATACTGACTTTTATAATTTCTAAGTCACAATCTCCAAGGTAGGCTCTTGTGGCAGCCACCTGGGGGTTTATAATCTTATGAACTTCGCTATATCTAAACTGATTAAACCCTGGAAAGAGACACAAATCCCATCTAAACAAGCAGTTTAGGAAAGAATTATTAATACTTAGGTAGAAAGAGGCTCCATTGGCCTGAGGTAGTCCCTTTTCTCACTCTTGTGAGTACCCACATGTTCTCTTCCCTGGGACATCGGTTTTCCAGAAATCCTAATACTCATCTGGTTGGAACCACCAGGATCACACTGATCAATGCTGTCTGTGGCTCTTGAGTAGCCCCTGTGGGATATTTCTTGGTCCTCTGTCACTGCCCTAGAAAAGGAAAATATGTCTTACCTGTTCCTCCTAGTTTATTTTTTCCAGCCTGCCCTGACTTCAGAGTCACTTCCTTTACTTTGCCTCTTTGAGTTCTTTAATGGCTGGCTTGTGAAACAAAAGGTACCCAGTTGAATGCGTTTTATTTTTGGTCTGATTTTAATCAATCATTGGTTTGACCAGATATTTATTATGTTAGCATCTCAGCTTATGTCTTAGTCCATTGGGTTGCTATAACAAAAGTAACTTAGAGTGGGTAACATAATCAATAGAAATTTGTTGCTCACAGTTCTGGAAGCTGGGAAGTCCACGATCTGGGTACCAGCCAATTCAGTTTCTGGTGAGGGCTCTTCCTTTGCTTCAAAAACGGTGAATTCTACCTGTGTCCTCACATGGTGAATGGAATAAATGAGCTCTCTCAAGCCTCTTTAATAAGGGCACTAATCTTATTTATGAAGGCCCTGCCTTCATGACCCAATAAACTTCTGGATGACCCAGTTCACAACACCACTGCACTGAAGATTAAGATATGAATTCGAAGGGGGGCACAAACACTGAGACTACGGCAACTTAGTCCACGTAGTGTCACATGGCTTTAATGATATTGTACTACATCTCATTTACTAGTAAACCATTTTTCCTATCTCAATTTTTTTTAGACTCCTGCTGAGTCTTTATTTTTTCTCAGAAGGATATAAAGCTCTCATTTATATATAAAAAAGTAAAAGATATGCCTTAACCCTAATTAATGACCACTTTCTATTTGAATTATTAGTTTTGTCCACCTCTCCAGATTTGCTTCAATGACTTCTCTCCAGTAAAAATAGAAGGAGGTCTGAAACTATTATAAAGTACCTCAAATATATCCTTATATATAATATTTTAAATGTTAAAGAGTAAAATGCCATTAAAATACAATATTCAGTGCTGGCAAAGGTATAATGAAACAAATAAATTTATACTCTGATGATGACAGTGTAAATTAATACAAATCCTTGTAAAGAGATTTGACTATGTATATTATAACTTGTAAACATTTAAGTTGTTCACCTAATGAGGTAATTAGACTTGCTTGTGTAATTTATTGACAAGTACTATTGACAGTTTTGTTTAAAATTGCAAAAAACATGGAAACAAATAGAGATTGAATATCAAAGCTATAATACTTTTTAGCACAATGGTATTATATAGCCAATTAAAACATGTTTGCAAAAAAATGTTAATGACATGGAAGTTTTATAAACAACATAGAGTATGAATCAATATAAATACATAAACTATATTCAGCTAGGGTCACCTTATCCCTCACAGATCCAGTTGAACTTGAGCTGAACCTTGTGTCCTGGTCCCGTGGAAGTCCAGAAGCTTTCTGCTTCTTTGCTTTCTTTGAGACTTCTCACCTTACTTCCTCATGCACATTTTCAATAGTATTCCTCTTTTACTTTGAATCACCTGGTCTCAGATCATAATACCTTCTTTGGTTGTCACAAGAAACTTATTCACAGCAAATATTTGTATTTTCTGATTGTGCTTAAGACTTAGGTGGGTGGGAATGGGGAGTGGGCTGTTATTGGACAGGAGAAATTATAAGGAGGGTTACAAATTGCAATATGATCTTCTGCCATCTCCTGGCTCCATTGTCACTTTCACTTCCTTCTTCTTTTTTGCCCCCACTTCTCACGTTAAAAAAAGAAAAGGAAAAAAAGAATCCTTTCTTAGTTCCATGCAAGGTTAATCTGGCCATAGTCAGGCCTTTTTTGCCCCCAATTGGATACGATAAGGATTTTCTTCTCAATAAATGCAGTCTGTTCCTAAAAACTTTCCTGATCTAAACATTTTTTTCTATTGAATTATTTGTTCAATTCCTATTTAGTCAAAACAACAGATACATTTCTCTATATTTAGCTCTCTGGTTGTCTATTCCTCCTTTCCTAAGACACCTTGTTCTTCTATTTGTTAGCACATTTGTAGTTGATCTGACCTGCTGGGCAAATGTTCCCTTCCTTTCTACTGTTTCATTTTTGTATTCACTCCCTCTAGAAGGAAGATGTCCATGTAGAATAAGGCTGTTCTTTGATTAAGGGTGTAGAGGTTGTTATAAACCCACCTGAGTGGCTCCAAAACATTTTAAAATTCCACTTGTTAGAAAAAAGTTATATGTACATAAATAAAGTACTGTAAGGAAACACATCAAGATAGTAGCAGTGGCTATTATTGATTAATACAATCATTAGTGATTTTTATGTTTTGTTTATTATAGTCTGCAAATATATCTAATTTCAATTAAAGAGGAAATTCTCAACTATGTAAGATGAAGCATATTTTATCATAGGGTTATACACAGAATGTTAGATCATAAGTAAATATACTAATATTCTGATGGTTATGAAGAGTAATCGTGTATACTCTTTTAAATTCAGAAGTATAATTCCTTAGAAATAAATATTTATTCTCTTGAAACATAAGAAACTTGAATAAACATAAAGAATAAAGAAAAAAAACCTCTTAAACTCCAAACCCCTTGGCATATTCCAAGATGGAATGCAAATAGCAAAGTAAGCTCCAAGGTAATTTTTGCATTCTCAAGTAAATGTATTACTTTCTTGATCTTTCTGTTATGAAATCTTTCTGTAGCTGAATATCTTATGGACTTATGCTAAGCTTTCAGCTGCTCTGCTCTGGTGGCATAATGTTTGTAAGTCTTTTCTAAGTCAAACCACCTATATTATGCTGTATCACTACACATTAGGTGTCATTAAATATCTATTTCATTTATCACAAATTTTGACATATCTGCCTGATATCAAAGACCTGTTTAAAATTGTTCATATGGGGCTGTCACTTAGTATTAGACCAAGGAAAAGGCGATATGCTAGCATGTAAAGACCTTAAAAAACAATTTTCATCTGTTGCTAAGAAAACAAAAATTGGCTTTCATGTTGTGAATTTTGATGGAAAAAAAGAAATTATGTGGACTTTGTTTCAAAAAGATATGTATAGAAGTAGAGAGTTCATTCTTTTTCCTACATGCTGGTCATTGTCAACTCTCCACATCCATCTAAAAATATTTTTGTAAGGTATAGAAATGCTAAATAAACCAAGTCTAAATACTCCAATTTAAATTCTTCCATAATATGCTTGCTGAAAGGAAGGAGGGTGTGTGGCAGGAGAATATAATTAGATGCATCTTGTTTAAATTCTATATTTGCAATGTTGTCTCATGATAATGGCCAAAAATGGTTAAAAGATTTGTGTAAATTTTTCTACAGGTATTTTAACTGTCAGGTTGCCAACTAGAAGAGTGTTATCAACAATTGAAATGTCCTTTCTCTTTGCTTATCCCACATTAATTTCTTCCAATCCTTCTCCATTTACACAGCCGAAAGAAAAGAAATGACAATTGTTCATTATGACCTCTATACATTAGGCCAGGAGTTCCTACTGCTTGAAACATTCCCCTCAACCTTATTTAAGAAAACCTCATTATCTTTCAAGATCTAAACTCTACTGCTTCTAGGACATCTTTCCCATATCCAGGTGATATCCTGAATTATTTTTATTGCTTTTTTGAAGCCCATTTCTGTGTGTGTGTGTGTGTGTATGTATGTATTAAGTAAATGTGTTTTCATTTCAAAAACTGTGATATTTTTGAAGATAGGGATTAAACCTACCTTTGCTAGAAAAGTAAATATTTCTTTGGTATTTCTATGGTACACTTTAAAACAGGAATGAATATTTAAGTAACTTAACCACTGTTTCAGCATGGATCTAGACCTCTCAGAACAAGTTCTGGCTGCCAACAACCAGTATACTCTTGTTATGTGACCAAGTTAAATATCAGCTCTGATATAAGGTACTTATACATGTGTATTTTGGGGGTTAAGAAAATAATAAAACAAGGAACAAAGTAGCGAGGAAATTTCACTACTGTGTGTCATTAGACTATAATAATTTAATAAATCTTTATGACTAATAAAGCTAGAAATACGTAGACCATATGGCCACTTTCTGATGTGGAAGATACTGTCAAGTTTCATAGAAGACAGACCATATCCATATCAATTATTTGAAAACTGAGCTGGCATCCTGGTATTAACATAAATCAGAGACAGTCACTATGTATTTATTTGATTTATCAAAAACAACAAACAAGAAATATTTATTGTATATCTATTTTGTGCCAGTGGCAGTGCTAATGGTTAGGAGGGATATATGATGTAATCTATGATTCAAGTTACCGGCAAATTCCCACAAGCCATTTCGTGCTGTTTGAAGCAAGGCAGCCAAAAAGAACACCTGAAGCCAACTGATCCTATACTTGAGTAACAAATAACCCCATGAGCAATTTTATTAGCAAACCAAATGATAGTACAAGTCGTTTTTGATAACTTTTGCTTTTAATTCTTTCTCACATAAAAGTTATACTTGTGCTGTTGGTTCTCTCTGCTCTCTCTCTCTCTCTCTCTCTACTTTGCAGCAGTGACAATTTATGGATTCAATAATTGTTCACATTCTACTTGAAAAATGTTTCTTTATCTGAAGGTTAACTCCTTTAGGAGTACAAACCCCTAAATTTTCTCTGTTGCTATATTAGTCAGTACAACTAGATTCACTCGACTCATAAATCTATCAATTTTCTAGTCTATAACAGTGTAATCCCTGAAATCTCATAGATATAAATGGAATTGCTAATTTTCAATAAATCTACAGAAACAGGTAATAGTGTCATGGGCCCCCAATCCCAATCATTTTAGCTATAATAAATGATACCACAGGGGACTCACTTTGGGTCATAAAATTTACTGATCGAGATATAGATTTTAACCCCTAAAGTATTTTATAACTTTTCCCTTCTTTGCCACTTTAAAGTATGGATTCTAAGAATGATTTCTTGCTTAAAACTGATTTTAGATAGGAAAAAGGAAAAAAAATAAACAGTTTTTCTAAGTTATTATTCACTATTGAAAGTGGATAGCTAATATTCTAGAAGTTATTTCAAATATGTGCATTAGGATGTATATTGGTTACTTAAAAATTATACATTTTGAAAAACATGAGATTATTATTTATACCAACGTATTTTATTGAAAATGCACATTTTACAACAGAAATGGACTTTTCTAATGAATGATGAACTTATGCTTTTAAAACAAATTCTTTTTACATTTAAAGATTTTAATTTCCTTAAATAATTACAAAATATTTTCCTACTGTTCTTTATAAGCAGAGTAATATACTTTTCATTTGATGTTTTTATACTTGTAATAGTTTTATCAATATGTCTAAAACACATATCTATAATTCCTCCATTCATTAAGATTAACCAAAGATACTTCTTTAGATGTATCTCAAAGGATTTTTTCCCCCAGCTGTGTGTTGTATATGCAATGACCTCTGAAACAATATGACTATAATCACCTTTAAACAGACTTAAGGAATTGGTAAAAAATGACATTATCAAAAGTACTCTAAAAGTAACATTTCAAAAAACATAATTGTGAAAGGTATGAGTTGAAATTCATTCTAAATGATTGCTTTTACCCTGCAGTATTGAAATCTTTAAAATCTTTGAGTTTCATAGGATGAACTTTGGGATTTTCTGGGTTAAGCTTTTCAAAGTGGACATGTGACAGAAGGGATGGATTAGCTATATTCTTTGCTATGTTTTTATAACCAAAACCAGAATAAATAGAGCAGTTGAAATGCTAAATCACCATTACCCCATTTATTTAGTATTATCAGAAATGCATGCACAATTTTTGATTTGGTTCAAATGATAATGTGCCAGGTGTCAGGTACCAGCTAGCAAAATGCAGATCTTATAACACTGGCTTCTTTTGTGGATAGCTTATGGTAATATTCAGACAGCTTCTCTAATTTTTATAATGTTTCCCTCCTTTCTATCAGGCAAGTTAAGTTGGTAGTAGATGCTAAATAAGGCAGATAAAAGAAGTGCAGTATACAATTACTTGGAAATGGGTCTTAATGACCATTTCTGTTATAAAGAAACAATATGGGAGAGAGCTTTGGAAAAACTGGGGTTATCAAAGAGGACTCTTTTCAAAAGGAAGCGTTTATTTTTTACAAAAGTTTCTAGTAATCTTGTTAAAAAGATTGGTTTTACTGGTCAAGCCAGTACCCTTATTAAAATTAAATTCTCTATCATACTATAGAAACTATGCTGAAATACAAGATGGCTCACATGTTGAGAAATACGTGAATATGTGCTCCCCATAAATATTAATTAACAACACACATAATTTTGAGAAATATATTCTCAAGAGCAACTCAAATATGTCATATTTCAGACCTTGAAGAGAGGTATGTATCTTCTCATTAACTCATTGAAAATAGGATTGAAATTTCTAGGGTCAAAATCCTCACAGCCATTTCTGACTTTGCCACTAATGACTGGGCTATAGCTATTAAAATTTGGCAGGCAAAGTAATATCCTATTGACCTTTGGAAAAATAAAACATCATTCACTAGTTCTGGTACTGATACTGTTTGGATGTAGAAATGTCTTTTCCACTCAGCAGTAGCATATGTGAGACTATCACTGCGTGAACATTTAATGTGTATGAATTAGTCATTTGCTTATTGTTATCCAATCAATTTATACTTTTATGTATTCCTATAATCCTAGTCCACAAAACATTTGAACAACCCATAGGGAATATGGTTTGAATTGTGTCTTGGAACTTAGCAAAGCGATTCCACCAAGCTTTTTGGAATATCTCGCCAAACAATGCAGTGGAGAAGAGAATAATTTTACCCAGGCAGATGTTTTCTTGCAATGATGCCAAATGCCTATTGGGAAGCTAGACATCTGGATGTTTCAATTAAAATGTTCTCTTCTCAGCAGATTTTTGTTGTGTGGGCAGACATTGTGTCAATGCAAAGCCTTTGCCTATTTGTTTAATCTCCTGAATATATGAATGCAGGTACGTGAGGCTAAATTGATAGACATCTGATTTAAACCAATATTGCTGAACTGACATCTTTTAAAAACTATAAAAACCTTCCTCCAAAGTCATAAAGAAAACATATTCAATTGAATGGACCAATATAAAAAGAATCCATTCCAAAGGGCCTAAATTCTGAAGTTCCTCTTTTCCAGATAGGTTATTTTCTTTGAATTATCATTTTAATTCATGGATTAGTGACAAAAAGAATGTAGCACATGAAAAGATAGTCTGGTAATTATGAGTTTCCCAACAGATTGAAACAGTGTATCACATTGTACACATAAAAACATGAAAATGCTTGAGATATTATAATTTTATATTGAGAAACAGTTTAATTATTTAGAATGTGGCTTTATGTTTTCATATGCAGCCAATCATATTCTATTATTAAAACTGTTGCCATGGTTTCTGGCTTAGAAAATTATATTTATTGTATTATGGTAACATATTGGAGGTTTTGTTTTCACATTAAAAAAGAAAGATTGAATAAAATTAGTTTTCCAATAAATTAAATTGTGCTACGGAAATGTATTTATATTTAGGACTTATTAAAAATATCCTGTATCGGTCTAGTTTGCATTTTGAAAATTCTCAACTTAGAATAAGAATCGGCCTCTTTCTTTTCATGTTTCTTTGAATTAACTCTGCTTTATTTTTCACATTGAAGTGTTTAGGGGTAATCCAAAAACATATTGCAGGTGGGATTGCAATATAGGGTCTGCAGGGAGAGAAGGGGCTCAGCCATACTTCTGTTCAGTATAGAGGGAGAAAAAGTATGAAAGAGAGAAGAAGTGGACTCTAGAAAGTACGACCTATTTAATAAGTTGGGCTACTTTAATTTTCTTCAACATCTGCTTTCTGTGGTCCATTAGGCACTACTGCCTTTCTGTGCACCATCTTTTTGCCTCCTTCTTTCCAGGAAATTTATAATAATAGTGTGTCATTTTATTTTGCTTAAGTTACTACCTAGTTCACATTTGATGCTCAGAACAACCCTGTGAAGCAAATTTTATGTACCCATTTCAGAACTTGAGAAAGCGCCCTTAAGAATGGCTGAAGCGACTGGCTGGTGGCAGTGGTGGAACCAGAACTGAGCCTCAGTACCACAGATCCCTTCTCCAGAATACTGTCCGTTTGGACCAATACCTGTCCCTCTGTGCTATCCTTTCCATCAACATTGTGCTCAAGTCCTATGGGCGAGTAGGTTAAATGTGATTTTATTTTGTTTTTTTAAATGTTATATTCCTCTATTCTAGTATCATTTTAGTCTTTTTTTTTTGAACAGAGTCTCACTCTTTTGCCCCGTCTAGAGTGCCATGGCATCAGCCTAGCTCACAGCAACCTCAAACTCCTGGGCTCAAGCGATCCTTCTGCCTCAGCCTCCCGAGTAGCTGGGACTACAGGCATGCGCCACCATGGCCTGCTAATTTCTTTCTATTTTTAGTAGAGATGGGGGAGTCTCGCTCTTGCTCAGGCTAGTCTAGGACTCCTGAGCTCAAACAATCCACCCACCTTGGCCTCCCAGAGTGCTAGGATTACAGGCGTGAGCCACCGCGCCTAGCCTAAATGTGATTTTAACCTATCATTTAAACACTTCTTGAATCTTCTGTTCTTTTCCTCATATTTTAACATCTGCTTTCTGAATCAAGAAATTCTCCATGTACCATCGCTGACACTGAGAACAGTTCCCAAGCTTGAGTAACAATTCCAAAGAGGACAGTACATAAAGTCATAAAAAAAAAAGTCATAAAAAACCCCAAAGGCTATCAATTCTTTAGTTTTACCCTTTTTCTAAGACAGAGTCATTAAAAAGTAAAGCTAGGATATAGGATTGATTTTTAAAAAATAGGTAGCTGAGATATCTAGCAAAACTATCATATACTTTCCATGTCTTGAGTTTCATCATTGCTCCAAAGAGCAGACAGGGAATTTACCTTTCTTGAGCACTTACTATATGCCAGGTATCATGCTAAGTGTTTAAGTATACATTATCTTATTCAGTCTACAAACCAATATACAAAATTGACATTATCTCCATTTTACTCAAAGATGTTAATGTTACTTTTGGAAATTAATAACAGATAAGACTTTATAAGCATTGACCGTATGCAATATACCATGCTAATATGGATTAACTCATTTACTCTTTATGATGACTTTAAAAATGAGGAAATATTCATTTTTCTATTTTTCAAATATAAAATCCAAAGTTTAAGATTGTTTATAGTAGTTTCCTCAAACTTAAATGGAAGAACTTGATTATATCAATTCAACACTATTGCTTTTTACTGAAATTATAAAAAATAAATATGATGGTGTAAAATCACTTATCCACGCAAGAAATGGGAGGAGAAGGGAGACTGGCTACTAGGTATAATCACAAGTCCTGGAGAGTGGAATCATCTAGATCCCTCAGGCTACCTTCTTTTCTTTCTAGCAACTTGATTCCTCGTGATGCCTTGCCGGGCACAAAATGTTTCCTACTTCACTTTGTGAATTATCTCTGTGTTGCTCTAAGACTCATGGTCAAGTCTGGAAGACATTTTCCAGCCTGATAGTTGCTGGTCAGCCATCTTCATTGGTAATATCTGTAGCCTCTGCTACTGCTTTTTAGCACCTCAAAGGAAGAGTAAGCAGAGAGATTAAAAGACTCAGATGAGGCAGTGTACTATTAAAAATATACGTTAGTAGAATATTTGCTGGAAAACAAAGTGATACTTTTGAATTACCTGTAATTTTTAATTATCTTTGGAAATTTTAGTTACAAATTGTGAATGTATCTAGATTTTTCCTGTACCTCAATGTCTCAACCAATCAAGAATAAGTTGGAAATTTTTCTAGAGTTCTCTTTAAACGTCAATATGTTTAACTATATATAATATATAATATATATATAATTTAAAACATATATTTACTAGCACACAAATATACTGATTAGCAATCAAATTATGAGTTATGAGTTTTCACAAATATAAATATATAATATTCGAAATGCTAATGAAGCCATGAACAAAAGGACAACCTATACTATTATTCCCTGAGTAACTGAATGAACTACATTAAAATATTAAAACATGAAAAGCACACAATGAAAAGAAAATAGATATAAGAAAAACTCATTAATCCAGCAGTGTTTCAAAAAATTAATTTTCAACACTAGGCAAGAGAAATAGCGTAATATGGTCTTTAAAACTTATGCTCTCTATAGAAGTATATTTTCTAGCTATAGCGACCCTATTTGCACAATGAGGTCAAGAGAGCAAAAGACAATTAGAGCCTGAAATGTGTGTCATTAAAGAGAATAAAAGAAAATGAAAATAGCTGTCAGTTTTCAATGACGTGTTTTAATGAGAGCACCCAAAACCACGAGGGTGCCATTGAGCTCAGCTGTGAAAATATGAAAGTTTCTGTCACATCTATGGAACCTCAATGTAACAAAATATAAAAGTAATTTTTCCTACAGTGATTGTATTTTTGGGTATCAATTGGGTTTACATTTTTACAATATTTTATCTTTGGCTTATTTCAGAAGGCAGTCATTTGCAGCTCAGCTCTATGGGGATCCCATGTTAGATGCCAAGTGCTGTCTAAAAAAGTGGGTGTAATATATGGTCTTGCAGAGTGACTCTGCAATTAAGACTTTCTTCTCATTGAAAAACATTGCTGATACTCATCTTCTGAACAGCAAAGAGATATGATTTATAACATGATTGAAAGTGTGTTCTGCCCCAAACCTATTATTTGCAAAGTTTTCAATTTACATAGACCTTGATTGATTTGGTGTGTGTGTGTTCTTTGTTAAATTTATAATTTTCTGTCTATGGGCAAAAATAGTCAAAGACTTTGGTAAACAAAAAGAAGGCCCTAGATCTCAGAAAATAATTTAAATTCCTTTGAGTCACATGTGGTTTGAATTACAAGGTTGAAAGTATTCAAGTTTGATGTTAAAAATATAATTTTTTGTACCTGCTTTTTATCCTTCAGGAGGAAATTATTTAAGCAGTGATATTAAAAGATATTCGTATTAAGCAAATGCACAGAGCATTTCAGCACTGAAATAAAGATACAACTGTTCAAAATTGTCAAAGGAAAATGTTCCTTACAGTCATTCACCTTCACTCTTTGCTGCTTCTACATTTGATAATATTTTACATGTTGAGTTTTACTTTTCAACAGTTGTTATATCTCCTTGATCCTTTTCTCAGCATGAAGCCTGACTCAATCTCAAAGATAATATCTTTCAGATGGAAATATTTCTCTCACTGATATCAAATAAATTCCCAATGTGAAACTGACACCCCAAGTTTTATTTAAAGGAGGAAACTGCACTACATAGCATATCCAGAAAGAATTGGCACAGGTATATGACTTTATAAAAAGAGAAAAGTCAGTGAATGCGAAGTCTCCTTTGGTACATCTGGAAGTGAGCCTTTATTTTTATTGGAGCGAGAATGTTAAAAATTAGGGAGAAAAAAATACGCCTTTGTCAACTGTGAATTTTAGCTGCTATTTTTTTTTTTCTTTTCTGCAAGCACCCTGTTGGGAAAGAGTAACCTCAAAACTCTCTAGAGAGATGAGGTATGGACATTGAAATAAATTTGAATAGAGAAAATTTACAAAAATAAAGTGAATTAAAAACCTTAAAAAATCTCCATCTAATGCTTAATGGTACATTTGAGGAAAAGACAGCTTGCAAATGTGGCATGAAATAAACAGATCATCACTTAGAAACATAACACTCACTAACCCTAGAGACACAATTGAAGTTCATCCCAAGTACAGGGCCTGGGAGTTTGGCCAAGAAAATTATCTCATGGGGTCTAGAGCTTGATTTGTATTTCACATAATATGAAGTGGCATTCATTACCTTGTAATCGATATGCAGATAAGAAGAAATTATTTATGGCACAATTAACTGGGAGGGAAAGAGTACCATATATGTACATATGGGAGAACTGAGGGTTTCTGACAGGACCATAAACCATAAAGAGACTTTTGACAATGATCAGACCTCTGAGATAATCTGCTGCCTTGGAAATTCATTCAGCTTTATGTACCTAATATATTTGTAATCATCTTTTAGTGTCATGCTTCAAGTGTAAACTGGATGTTTATGAAATTTTCCTCCTCTATAAAAAAATAGCTAAAGTTGTTTTGATCTCCTGAAACATTAGAATAGTGTTTCTAAAATGATTTTAGAATACGAATTATATGACATGTTAATCTGTTTGGGAGCTGCTGGGTTGAAAACGAAAATCGGAGTCCTCAGAGCATTTACTAGCTAACATATATTATGAATTTCCAAGAGGAGATAAATTATATAACACTTCCTAATTTATTTAATTGTAAAACTCTTTGGCATACCCTTTTTTGGGAAACAGCTCCCCAACCCTCCTCCCCCCCAAAAAAAGGGGAAGAAAGAAAAAAAGCAAGTTGGGGTAACTAATTTTTAGAACTTCCACTGACAACTGGCAAGTTCCTTCCCTTCCCATCATACCAGATCTTTCTGTACAAGTCCTTCTCTACTCTATTTCATCCGGCTCAGCAACATCCCTGAACCAGGTCCTGTATCTTCCGCCGTAGCCCGGTCAGGGATGAGAGCTCCTACCCGGTGAGGCAGCCCCCTCCTCAATGAGCTTCCTCCCCGGAGAGTCAGGTGGCACAGGCCCTCCCAGCCTGCCTCTTACTAGGAAGCCTGGTTACCAAAAAACACCAGATCACCAAGGTCTGCTCCGGGCTTCCAGGGCTCCCAGGGTTGATTTTACCCACATACCCAATAATTGGGAATTCAGGGTCTTATGTTCTGGCTCATGAACCGGAAAGACAAATGGTCCCTAGAAATGCTTCCTGCTTGGATGATTCCTACAAAAGTCTGTTGACAACATTTCATTAACTCTTGACATGCTTCTCTTCAGTACGCCTTTACTCATGCATTTTTCCTGACCTGGAAGGCTCATCCTTTCCCATTTGCTTTCCAAACACTTTTTCTTCGATACCAATAATAGAAATGCCTAAAAGTTATGAAATACATATTATATACTGTATATATTAGTGTTATATATTGTATATAAAATGCGATACAGGCAGTTTCTTACTTTGAATCAATTTCTAAAAGTTTATTAAAATTTTGAGAACTTTAAAAAAAATGAAAAACACAACCACAGTGTACCCATAGCCCAGAATTTATAGGTAAGAATGGCAGCAGTTTTCCTTTATTTTTTAAATAAAAGAAATAAAATAGTGTGCCGAGATATGAAGTCTTTTTTTATCTACCTTCTCATGTCCTATCCACTTTCTTATTCCTAGAGGCAAAAAATGTAATAAATTTAGTGTGTCTCCTCACATTTACACTGATAGATTCTTATATAAAAATATGATTTCATGAAAAAATATATGGTATTATTTTGTGCGATTTTTCATAAAAACCTACATAAATCATACCATATTGTACACGCATCATTTTGACACTAGCTATTTTCTCTCCGCATTGTTTATAAAGTCCTATTCTTATCAACATAGTTCAGTGGTACTTAGCCTCTTTTGTGTCCCTTTGTAGTCTGAAGCTAGCAGAGTCCTCCTTAAAGTAAATTAAAATTTTTGTTAAAAAATTGTATGGGATTCCAAGGGAACTCACTTTTATTAAAGTATAACTGCTGAAATATTTAAAAACCAATTGTAATATACTAACACATTTTTTAAAAATTAATGCATTAAACAATAAGATCTAGTGGTGAATCTATACTACTTTAATTTGGAGGAAGTAATGAGTACAAACAGTATTTCTAGATGTCTGCCACAGGGGTAATGTTGCATGAAAAAAATCCACAAACTCATATCTTGACAGTTTCAGGTATGATACGTACCACTCTGGTTTGTTGCCTGTATTTATAATAAAAAGAAACGCTAAAATTTCAGTTAGAGCTTAGTGATAATAATGACACGATCTTATATCCACTCAAGTTCATGGGCCTCCCAAATTATTTATGTGTTCTTAATTCTAAATCTTTCTTTTTCCAAATTATTGCCTATGTTTGATCCCAATTTGTTACTTGCTTTTTAAGTGTTTATGAAGTTTTTGATCTAGAAGTTAAAATTTGTGATTTAGTCAAATGTATGCTTTTTACTTTGCCTTTTATGTCTTATTTAAACAAGGACATTTTCTTATATTTATTCTAATAATTTAAAATGATATTTTCACATTTAGGTTTTTTAATATATCTGGAAATTTTTAAAATGTATCTTCTAAGGAAGGAACTCAATTTTATATTCTGAACTTCCTTATTTAATCCTTACAATGAGGTCAACATTTTGGTATTATTATTATCCTTTTTAAGGAGCTGAGAAACTCTAATCTTGACCATGACATCAATGCTGAATGTTCCCTTTAATAGATACCTTAATCTTTCTGAATACATATTCCCACTTGCATTCGTTGTTGTACATTTTTTTCACTTAATTTTTCTTATTTCTTGTGAGTTAATTTGTTGCTTCCAAAGATTGTGAATATTTTGAGTACAGGAATCATGTGCTGATTTTTTTTAATTTCCAATAATGACTAGCAAGGTGTTGGGCACCCAAAAAGCACTCGGTGAATATTTGCCAAATGCTTGAAATTAATATATTATCATTGTTTTTACTTTGAAACTCTTTCCAATTTTAATATAAATACAGGACAAAACATAGTTTATATTAGAGTTTATTCTTTGAAATAGAGAAAGGATTATTTTTCCTTTTATAGTTTTTTGTTTTTAACATGTGGAACATTCTTGGCCTCTGTTTTCCTTGTTCCAGTATAAGATATGCCTCCAAAATCATAAAAATGATTTCCATAAGTTACACAGAAACCAAGTCTTTCTTAAAATAAAAGAAACATAAAATTTTTCTTCTACAGAGAAAGGGAAGGAAAAAGAGCTCTCTGGCCCACAGAGTCCAGCCTATTGCCTGCTGCTCTGTCTCTGGATGGTCTTCATGCAGTCAGGACATGCACTGAATATCTGGCTGTGAGCACCCAAGAGAACATGGGCCATCCTGTCACGCCCTCTATCTCTGTGACTCAATTATGATTTCTTCGGCTTTCCTGAGCTAAATCCCTGAATGTGAAAGTCAAGGAAAATTCTTCTACCCAGAAACAATTCAACAGCCACAACAATTGTTCTTTTCAGCTTCTGGAAATTATATGCTATTAACATAAATGTTATTATCTACGAATGTTATCACTATGCAAGGAACCATATTGGGTTTCTATTTTCCTTAACCAGAAAGCTGTACTTTTTCTTTTAAAAACATATTTTTTCAAACATTTTGAGATAATTTTATTGTTTTGAAATAATTTTAGAATTACAGAAAATTTGTAAAAATACTAGAGTTACCCCATAACCTTTACCTGGTTCTCCCTAATGTTAATATTTTATGTAACTATAGCACAATGATAAAAACTAAGAAATATTATAAAAATATTATTAATTTACTAAAGACTGTATTGATATTGCACCAGTTTTTCCACTATACCTCTTTTCTCTTCCAGGATAGAATACAGGATTCCACATTGCCTGTATTTGAGTTGTCTCCTTATTATCATACAATCTATGTCAGTTCACCTGTCCTTTGCCTTTCATGACCAGTTACTGGTTAGTTATTTTTTAGAATATAACTCCCATGGGTTTGTCTGAGATTTTCTCATGATTAGATTGAGGTTGCATTTTTAGCAAGAATACCACAGAAGTGGCACACCCTTCTCAGTGTATCATATCAAAGGAGTCAGTGATGTTCATGTGTCTTGTTGCTGGTGATAACTTTGATTACTCGATTAAGGTGGTATCTACTGGGTTGCTTTACTTTTATGATCTTCCCATCTGAAATTAATACATGTCTTGGGGGAGATACTCTGAGTCTCTGAAAATGTGCTGTTTCTCCTTAAATTTTCACCCACTAATTTCAGCATCTATTGGTGGATCTTTCTTGCAGCAATTATTATTGTGATACTCTGATGGCGATATTCAAGTTGCTTAATTTTTTCTGCAAGTATTACATATTTATATCAGTATGGATTCATTTATGAATTTTAAAGTTATTCTGTGGGTTATAGTCCAATGCTGTTCTTACTTATTTTGTGCCTGAAATTGCTCCAGCTTTGGCCATTGAGAGTTCTTTCAGGTTGGCTCCTGTGCCTTTCTGATGTGCTGCCATCCTTTTTGGAGCTTGTCCTCATTTACTGCCACTATAAGCTGTTCCAGGTTTATGGGTGTTTTCCCTGCCACAGCCCTTGAATCAACCATTTTTCCATGGTGTCTACTTCCTTTTGTTCACCAATGACATTTAGACAAGAAATGCTAGGGGTTTGAAGATTAAAATATTTAATATTAACGTATACAGTGGTTTCTACCTTGCTCTAGAAAAAGGATCAGCAAGCTTTATAAATGTCCTTGTCGTGAATAGGCTTTGCAGGCCATACAGTCTCAGTTGCAACTACTCCATTCCATTCTAATGTGGTGCACAAAAGTAGCCATAGACAATGGACAAATGAGTAGGTATGAGTATGTCCCAATTAAACTTTATTTATAAAAATATGTGATCACCTGGATTTGGTTCATGGGGCTGTAGCTTGCCAGCTCCTGCTCTATAGTGACAGATCATGTGCTGATTTTCACATGTCTTAAAACCTATTAAAAAAACAAAGAGACAAAAACTTAGTATGTTTTAATTTTCTCTGGTGAGCAAGCAGCTGGCTTATACTGACATAAATGGAATTAGCTTAAGGAGGCCTAAGGGCTTTTTTTGTTTGTTTTTAATTTGTAAAAAAAAATGGATTATATTGTGTTCAAAACAGAAAAAAATGGTACTTACTATTTCCCAGCTACTTTAAATCACTGGACATGTAGATGGTACAGCATTTATTTATTTTCAGGTGAATCAATAAATAAAATTTTAAAGCAATCCAGGGATTATTAAAGATAACTAGGTGCTAAATAAAGAAAACTGAGTGTAAAATAAATGATGTAGGGGAAGCAGGAAAGACTGTGGGTTTGGGGCATCCTGAAAAGTTTCATGGAGGAAGTGAGGATTGAGATTGGCACCAGAGCATGGACAGGACTTGAATCACACTAAAGAGAAACAAAGTTGATGATTTAGGAATGATTTGAAAAAGAAAGAAATTGAGAAACAGTCTGTGAGTATTCAGGAAAAATGAGTAGCAAAGAATAGCAATAGCAATTTGAAAAGGGAGATAGAAGCCAAACCTAACTCTACTAGCATTTCTACTAATCACATGTATAACTTTAGTATGTGTCTATCTTTCAAATAATCTTGCATTATTAAAAGCAATTGACACCATGCTTCATAGGTTTAAATGGTCCTACAGTATTTAAGAATGATCTTTAAATGGATTAAAGATTAAAATGTTTATTGATCTTGTCAATATATTAATAAGAAAATTTTTGCCGTTACTTGCAGCTTTGCAGTATGAATTCTCTAATTTACAGGTCTTGCCAAGAAGACAATCTTATACAACACAAAAATACTTACTTTTACACTATTTCTATGACAGACCTTTGGCTCTCCGGTGGGTGCACAACAAGCCAAATAACTCATTCTTAAAAATCTGAATCTGGCTGGGCGCAGTGGCTCACGCCTGTAATGCTAGCACTTTGGGAGGCCGAGGCGGGTGGATTGCTCAAGGTCAGGAGTTCGAAACCAGCCTGAGCAATAGCAAGACCCCGTCTCTACTAAAAATAGAAAGAAATTAATTGGCCAACTAAAAATACATAGAAAAAATTAGCCAGGCATGGTGGCACATGCCTGTAGTCCCAGCTACTTAGGAGGCTGAGGCAGGAGGATTGCTTGAGCCCAGGAGTTTGAGGTTGCTGTGAGCTGGGCTGATGCCATGGCACTCTAGCCAGGGCAACACAGTGAGACTCTGTCTCAAAAAAAAAAAAAAAAAAAAAGCTGAATCTAATTCTACTTTCATTTGGAGTCAAATACCTTCCTGCCTCATTTGAATGCAACCTGAAGCCCATAAATACTCATCTTATTGCCTTTTACCCCATCAGTTTCAGTGCTAATTCCTGAGCAAGAAGATGACACAGATGGACAAAGAAACTGTCAGAAAGTTTATTTGGGAATGTCTCTGTTTCTGCTGTTTTATGTTCCCCTCATAAGAATTAATTCATCAGTAATGATGGCTAATGAAATACGATTCCATGAGATGATTTCTTAAGTAAAATCAAACTCTTCATTGAAAGTATGCTGTTGAATTTTTCTTCTTCAATGACCTTAACATGTTCTCATTTAGATGCCATTAAATCCATTTTTTTTGTGCTGCAAAGTAGATTGATAAAAAATGAAATCAAGTTATACCTTGAGCTTCTTGTATAAGAGTTTGGTATTATTGAATTAAGCAGGTACTTGATTCCTATATTTCTGATAATTAAAATTGCTTTCATAGAAAATAACATACTATAATCAAACATTCCAAAATCAAGCCTTTTGCAATATGGAGTTTAGTGGGTGTGAATATTTTCTGCATGAGCTGCCCTACATCAAAAAGAGCTAATGATCTCCTCAACATGAAATCTACTCACACTTGTGTATTTATCCACAAGGTAGGGAACCTTCTTAAGGATCAGTCTTGGTGTCCTCTCTCTTAGTCTCATAATCTTTCTTACCTTTTCGTTCAGATGTGGCTTCCTTTTAGTCAAATTCATTGCCTGATTTCATGTACTCTGCCTCATATTCAAGGTGGGCACTGCAGCTCCTTCAGGAAGCAGCTTTGATCTTCCCAATCACAAACACAGAAAAATACCTCCTTTTTACTTTATTTGAATCCCTTAAACAAGGTATGCTATTTCTTTAAAATGTTCTTAGATCCCAAAGACCATATCCCATTGACTACCCCAGAGTTACTCTTCACCATTCCTTGCATTTGGCTGGTACATGCCATTCTCCTACTGAGCTCAGAGCTTCTTGAAATGGCCTCCTTTCTTATCAACCAACCATCAAGCCCTATTTTACTTCAAGACTCAGATTAAGTTCTGGACTCTCTTTGAGATCTTTGTAGACTCCAGCTCTACTACCAGTTCTAAGGGGCCTCTGTCTCCTGTGGATTCCTGCATCTCTCATTGGACCCTTCACAAATGCTCTTTGTCATTATTTCCCTTTGTGCATATTCCCAGCTCCCCCAGAACACTGTAAGCCCCACTCAGAAAGGAAACATGTCCTGTGCCTTCCCACACAGTATGTGGAGCCTAACAGTGTCCAGTACGCCTTCAGTAAACGTCTGTGAGGAGGGTCAGTGGCATTCATTAAACCTTTACCTTCATCATAGAGGGATATCAAAGAAGCTACTGCATGCCACTGACCTAATGGAAACAATTTTGGTATTCTCAGAGAGGCAAATCTATTGAAAACCAAGTCATTTTAGAGTTCCAGATATTCATATGAGGATTTGTAAACACATAAGGTAGATTGTAACAAATCAATACTACATTTTTTTTAAGTAATAAAAAATTCTGTAATGTAAAAAGGAGGGGTAAGGAGACAGTCTTAGTCCTATCCAGGATGTGTGCTGAGAAAGCAAGCATTAATCTAGAGAGTGTGAGCATAAAGTAATTTTAAGCTTACTGAAAAGCCACATTAACTGAAGTTCTATTAGTGACCAAATGTTCAGGAATCCTAACAGTTTTCTGCATATGAAATATTATTTTACTGAGTTCTGTAGAGATTAACCAAGTCCAGTGACATTAGTGTGAAGCATTTGGGACTTATAATTACTGGTCTATATAACCCTAAAAGAGTATTAAAAATAATGTATAGCCATGTACAATGTAGACAAGCACATATATCACCAGGAATTTAGTGCCGAGTTTTATCTTTAGAGCAAAGGTGTTGCATAACTAAAAACCATGTGGATTATATTATCACTTCTAAATGGTGACATATTTTCTTTACAACACTTTCGATGTTTTTAGCTTGATCTACAAACCAACCACTGGGATCAAGCCAGCTCCTGAAAGATTGCTAATCTAGGTCCAAATCTGCGAGTACATCAACAAACTGGGGTGATTTCTGTTAGAACCTCATACACATGTGAATCTGCAACATTGTAAAATGTTGGAAGTATGCCATAAAAGCTAATTTATGACTTAAACAGTTTAGATAAATTATCATAAAGATAAAAGGACATTTCTGTCACCATTTTTGAAGTTGTTTCTTTATAGTGCAAAAATTTTTCTAGTATTAGCCAATTGATAAACTCATAATAGCAACCAGATAACTCCCAAATGCCAAAGGTCTTGGGTTCTATGCTTATAATCTCTTGTTTGTATTTGTTATTAAAATCTGTAGACATTTGAGAAATGAAAGGGAGCCACATTTTGATCCTTTGTATGATCAGAGTATACTGGAAAATAAGGTATTTATATAAAACTAGTGAATTTCCCATTAAATACAATGTCAATTCCCCAGGAATCATTTTCCTAATCGCCTCTAAAATAATTGTCTTTAAAAATATCCCACTACATATAGCTCCTTTCACCTTCTCCATACCTGTTAAATAAACTCGTCATTTTTGCAGCCAATTCAGGAAAAGAGCTCCTCACTCTTCTCCTTGGAGACCTAGACATAACCAGTCCGGTCTCTGGGGTCGACCCCTGTCTCCTCTGAAAGGTTGGCTGCATGATTTGATAGTCACAGCTGTCATTATCAGCCAGCTTGGCACATGCCCCTAGGGTTTTCCCATTGAGCAAGGGTCTGAACTGTGCTGCCCATGCTTCCTCATACCAATTATAACTTCCATGCTGTTCTCTAAAAGGGAGAAAAATTTATCAACATCATTCCTAGCCTTATAATGAGGAAGCAATTTTTCCTTATTATAACTGACTAAGTATGTGCCGGCTGACCCTTAAGGCCTCTCATCACCCTCCTCCTGTCCCTCTGGAAATCACGGCCATGACTCACTTTTCATTTCAAGTTTCCTCTACTCCCTACTTGTTTGCTTTATTTCTCTTAATCCCACACTTGTTCCATCTTCGTCTTGACTAGTGCTGAATGTCTTTTCTCACTCTATTACCCCATTACATCTTTTTCTGATGCATTGCTCATTAGGACCTGACTTCTGTTTCTTCATTTCTGATTTGCTGTCACTGGTCTTCCTCACCACAAATTTACTGCTTGGGCGTGAGAAGAAGAGGATCCTCCAGCCATGCAAATGATCCAGCAGGTTCCACTCACCTTTTCTTTTGTCAATTCTAAGAGCTTTGTGTATCTCAAACTACTCTTTTCTTCAAATAATTTATTTTCTCTTTGTATGTTTTAACCAGAAACAGTAACATCTGTTGGCTGCAAGCAAGAGAAACATGAATTACACTGATGAGAAAGATAGGAAAGACACAATGAATATAGAATCATTTTTATACCTTTTTACTTCTAGGTAGAGGTAATTCAAAGACATTGCACAAATAATCTAGTCTCCTCTATATTGAAGTATAAGGAAATGTTCATTGAAGGTTTGATTATAAACTAAGAAAGACATTATGGAAAAACAATTTTGGACATCTACATGTTAGTAACTCCTCCTTTCCAACATGTAACCCTTTGAGCAGCCCAATCCAATACAAAAACCCTAAACTAAGAGCATGTTTCATTCTGATGAAGGCTTGTATACTCAGGATTCTGGTTTGGGCCTATGGAAATGACTAACCTAATATCTGTTCTACCTTTTCTTCCTTACGAATGCAACATCCAGTTTTTAGTTAGGCATATGCTAAGCTGAATAAAGACTATTAATACATTTCCCTGGCTCCTCTGAAATTAGCCAACTGCAACTTCTGCCACATGATATGTAAGCTGAAATGTTTTGTGTGGTCTTCAAAGACATCTAAGAGTTGACACATCCCCGTTGCTCCTTCTTAATCCTATTCTCTATTTTCTTTCCTGGAACATGAAACAGATGTCTGATCTCTAACAGTCATATTGAATCGTGAGAGTAAGACTCGTATCCCAGGAATGGTGAAATAGTTGGAAAAAGTCTGGGTCTGAAAACTTCATGGAAAACCATTAGATCAGGCAAGAAATTATTTTGTATGTGAGAGAATGAGAAATAAACCATGTTGTTTAACTCATGATTGCTTTCTTTTTCCCTGTCACACATACACACACATAATTCTGGTTCAGGGAGCTTTGTGGTGACTTGAAGAGATGAAAGAGAAATATTGAGGGATTGTGATTGTACTCTTTGCTCATGGAAGACTGGGAATCAGAAATTATCTAAATTGGTTTAGGTTGTGGCCACATAGAAATCAGATGTCCATAGTTGTCTTATCTATTCCTGGAGACATTTATTAGTTCTCTAATAACGAGCACTTCCATTTAAAGGGAATTTGTTCTAGAGTGAGAATCTGACACAAAGGCAAAGGTATGTATTTATACATGTTAATAGTAACATTATATGTAATTGAAAATAATTTTAAATAGTCTAATTATCAGAAAGTTTGTTAAAGAATAATGGCACATCACACCTTGATATACTTTTTGGCCATTAAAATGATATATTATGCATCCCATTAAAGATGTTAAAATTAAAGTGTGTTTAGGACATATTATTGAGTGGAAAAAATCTAATTAAGATTTGTGGTCATTATAACATTATAAATTCTCTGGAGGATTCCCTCTGCTCTGCACATATGACAAGTATAGACAGGATGTAGAATAAGGAAATCCAAATGGCTAAATTTCTACAATGAAAAGTATAAATCCTGATTAAAAACAGAAAAGAATGGGATTGTTGAATCATTTGGTGGTTCTATTTTTAATTTTTTGAGGAACCTCCATACTTTTTTCCATAATAGCTGTATTAATTTACATTCCCACCAACTGTGTATAAGAGTTTTCCTCTCTCCACATCCTTGACAACATTTGTTATTTTTTTGATACTAAGCCATTCTAATTTGGGTGAGGTGATACCTCATTGTGGTTTTAATTTGGATTTCCCTGATGATTAGTAATGTTGAGCATTTTTTATATATATTTGTTTGCTATTTGCAAGTCTCTTCTTTTGAGAAATGTCTGTATAGGTTTTTTGCCCATCTTTTAATTATATTATTTGTTTTTCACTATTGATTGGTTTGAGTTCCTTACATATTCTGGATATTAACCCCTTCTCAGATGCACCCCATTCTGTAGGTTTTCTCTTCATTCTTTTGATTATTCCTTTGCTGTGCAGAACCTTTTTAGTTTGATACTATTTAGCAGTAAAACATAATGGAATGTTGTCATTTACAGCAAGATGGATAAACATGGAGAACCTTATGTTAAGTGAAATAATCCAGGCACAGAAAGACTAACACCACATAATCTCACTAATATGTGAAATCTAAAAAAGTTGATCTCTTACAAGTAGAGAGAGTAGAATAACAGTTACCAGAGGCTGGAAAGAGTAGGGGAAATGGGAGAATAGGGAGTGGTTGTTCAATTGGTACAAAGTTACAGTTAGACAGGAAGAATAATTTCTGTTGTTCTATTATGCAGAATATAGTGAATGATGTATTATATATTTCAAGATAGCTGGAAGAGAGGATTTTGAATATTATCACCGGAAAGAAATGATAAATGTTTACAGTGATGGCTATGCTAATTACACTGACTTGATTATACAATGTATTGAAACATCACACTGTATCCCATAAATATGTACTACTATTATGGGTCAATTATTTTTTAAAAAGGAAAATTAAAAAAGCAGAAAGGAATATTTAAATAATGGACAGATATACCATGTTCATGAATGGGAAAAATTAATAATATGAAGATACCAATTATCAATTTTAACCTAAAATCAGTTTTATTCAAAATTATAGCAAGAGTTTTGAGGACATTGAAAAGCTGACCTTAAAATTTTTATGTTAAATAAATATCTAAGAATATTAAAATAAACTTTTAAGAACAAGGTTACAATAAACACTAAGTCTTATTAGAAACTATAATGCTTAAGATAATGTATTATTAATTAAAATAGAAACAGAGAAATCAGATATTCTGTTTGGGTTAATTTCTCAAACAAAATATGAAAAACATAAACTATAAAAGATCGATAGGGTAGTAATGTTAAAATAAAAAACAAGCAAAATTCTGCATAAGCAAAAAATCATTTAATTTACAGCCAAAGTTTTAGCGAGGATATGTGTAATGAATTAAAATGAAAAAGATTATATTCTAGAGTCTAATAGAAGTCCTACAACTACAAAAGGAAGAGAAAAAATAACCCAGTGAAAAATTTTCCTAGATAATATGCAGAGAAAGAAACTGAGATGTTAAATAAATGTATAAAAATATTCCTGACTTCACTATTAATCACTGGAAAACATATTAGGAAAATAGAAAAAATATAGTCTGGCATAACTAAGTGTTGGTGAAGATGGTAAGAAATGGATAATCTGCGTTCTGCTCCTCAGTAGGTTAATTGAAAAATCAGTTAGGAGAGCTATTTAGCAATACTTACTAAATTTGGCGATATGCAAACATTAAAATTGAGCAACTCCACATCTAGGTATATATAATATAGTAATTCTCCAATGCATATGAACAAAAGAAAAATTATAAAATGTTTGTTATAGAATTATTTTCAATAGACAATATATATGCCTACCAATGATAAAATTAGGATATTACACTTTAAAAATTAGACTATTACATAATAGTTAAAAGAAATAAACTAAATATATTACCCCATGGAAGAGATAGAATCTAAAATTTGGTGGGGAATAAAGCAATTTTAGAATAATATTAGAAAATAATACTGTTAATATATATAAAACGTTAAAACACACCCATACAACTATGCTGTATATTGTGTGGAAACATGTTCATGTATCTAAACATTTATAGAATTGGTTGGAAAGATGTACTCTAAGTTCATGAGAGTGGAGCCTCAGATGACTGGGTTGTAAAGAAAGTAGTACTCTAGATGATGGATAAGTGGCTCGTTGTTTGTATCCCTAAATTTTTTTTTAATTTAAAATATAAGCAAAGATCAGTAGTAGTCAATAATTGTACATTCTGGGTGGGAGGTGTATGAATTTTAAAATACTATTCCATATACCATTTTGGAATTTTAAAATTTCTCAAAAGAATGCTTACCAATATTTTAGAAATTCAATAAAAGTATTGTGGACCACTTTACATATTGCCTGGACATAGTCAGCATTTAGCCATTGTTAACAGTTATAATGACTATCTTTCCAAGTAGTAATAATGGAAAAAAAGGAAACATATAATTGAATAAATTAGTTGAAATGAATGAAATAGAGTTTTGTATTTTAACATTGTTAAATAGCACATTAAAATGCTGAATGAAGAAAGCAGGTTGCAGAATGATGTATACATCATAACATTTGCTTAAAGTTTCATGTGAATTAGTATGAATAATTAAATAGCTTCAAGCCCAGGAGTAAATAATTTTGCTGTAAAATGAAATGTGTTTCTCCTATGAATGTCTGTATCCATACATATAAGGGTAGCTGAACTATGTGATTAATCTCATTCAGTACCTCCTCTGGGAAGGCCTTTCTAAGAGGCTACCAGAGACTCCTGTGCATCCTGGTGCCACTGTATACACATATATTGCAGGGATATTACAATTGTTCTTTTTCTATCTTCATTTCTAGATGATGATTTCTTGAGGGTAGGCACTTGCTTTTTTTATTCTTGAAACATCAACATTCAATGAAATTGTCAGTATATAGTAGTTTCTTAATATATATTCGCCAAATAGAGGTCTGAATTAGCATATTATTGGTACAATGAAATTCAAACAACAAGTAGAATATTTTTTAAGTAGACGAAAAGAATTGTCATATGCATGGCTGATTACAAAAGAAAGTGGGCAGTCTTGAAGTATATTTTTCAGGCTCAATGTCTCTCAGGGCTCAGGGGCATATCTCCCTGGTAGTACTAAACATATGCTGACAAAACCTATTTTTCTATTTCCTGATTTTCTCTTCCTGCCACTTTTCTCTTAGTATATTTCCTTGGCTATATTTATGTGATTTGAGAATCTATCTAAAGAAGTTCCTTTATGTCAGTCCACATTTTATATGAAAATAGTTAATAAGCAGAATTATACACTTCCCTGACTGCTCTATCCAGCAGTGTTGATGTGGACCATTAATGAATCCTTTCTGCCTTTCACCCTGGAGGGCCAAATACACAACTGTTGTCCCACACCACAGTATGTGGCACATTTGAAGCAACTGTATCAGGAAATGGAACCATTCCTATTACTCTCGACATTTGCCAGAAATGTGACCTATCATTTTGCTTGATATTGTAATGAAAAAAGAAATGAATAGATGGGAAGACCAAAATAAATAGAGGTTTTATTTTATTTACATAGAAAAAAATAAGATCTGATTAGCTCTATGATATGTGTTTACAAGGCTGGGTCTTAATATCTATTTGATTTAATAATTGATAAAGTTCTTAGATTTATAATCTACTGTCTTCTTCCTCTTCTAAAGAATTGCAGTTTCCCAACTTAAACTGAAGAGATAAAGTTTGCAGTCCAGTTAATAACTGATTTGTGTGTTGGATGTAAAAATTTGCACCGGTCACTTATTTCATTAATTTGATAATCATTTCAGCTGCACTATACTTTAGTCCTAACCAGCTAATGTTACAATAATGACTTCTAAGAGAAGCTGATGCTAGAAGTTGCTAGTCATATTTGCAAATAAGTCTATGTATCATTACATTCAAATGATTGATCCAGGGAAGCTGAAGACTTTGGTGACTTTTGTGGCATAACTTTCAGATAGCAGTTTTTAGAGAGCATAAAGATTGATTAAGGAGAAGATAAATTAATCACATATTCCTCCAGTCTTATAGTTTTAAAAGGCCATAAAAGATGATGGTCTGCCTACCATACAACTACAATAATTCTAAATTACCTCATCTAAACTCATGGTAGTAACATTAAATATCAGATATTATTTGCCTTTGTTTTACATGTTACCTAAAATCAGCATTGGGGGAATACATCACTCATTTTGAAAAAATAATGGAAGATAGAAAATTACATAGAAATCATTTTCAAAGTATTGCAGATTAATTGGCTTTATATGTATTAAAATTCCTGTTCAATCAATTCACAGAATATGACATGGATAAACATTTGACTAAAGGTAGAGTGAATGCCTTTTTAAAGAAATATAAAAATAAGCTGTATTTCCCATGCTCTTTTTGCCTTAAATAGTGAACCAAATATGTTTAGTACATACAAATTAAAAATCACAATTATTCTCTCAATAGCACAATTATTTGCCAGCATTATTTTTTAATATTATGAAAACAAACACTTCTCAACACAACCATGCCTGAAGATTGAGGCCAATGGAGGCTTATTTCACCATGTTTTAAAAATCAGTTATAGTGTCTGAGCCACCTTTTGTATTTTTTGTATTTGTGTTTCTGTGTGTATGCTTTTCATGCTCACGGTTTCTCATATAAAATGGGAAATTGCATATTATAACACTTGTATTGAGAATAAATTCCTGGCACTAAAAAATGAGGTTATTTAGATTCTAATGATTTGTAAATTCATTTATGGTCAAAACTATTCTCTGAACTTCATATAAGCAGCAACTATGTATTTGTCATTGCCACTTTAAACTCAAAATATCCAAAGTAAAACATATACTGTGCCTGCCCACTTCTCTCCTTCTCTAATCAAAGCTGTGGTAAAACTATTGTCTCCGAAGTATTTTCTCTGTGTATACTCATGCTCTCTTCCAATTTTTTCACTTCCTAATGTCTTTTAAAGATGTAAATCTGATCATGTATAGTGTGTGGCAGCCTCAGGTGGACCTCATTAATCAGCTTCCCCAAGGGCAACTTTTTCCCTTCGGTCTGATTTACATCAAGGATAAGTCTTAGACAGCTTCTGATGTTCAAGCAGTTTACTCAGCCGCATTCTTGCAAGATGGACAGCAGGAGCAGGCTGATGGCATGGGTCAGATACAGTCAGGGGTCAGATGACCATTTGAGGGAGGGTCTCCTTCCAGAGACCATTCTCAGAGTTTGGGGGACTCCTCTCCCTTTCTTATACTTTTCGTCAGTCCAGGTCAGTTACCAGCTATTTTTTTTTTTTTTTAATAAGAGGAGTTTATCCTATTCTTATAAGGGTAACTTTGTTGTAAGGTTTGTGAGTTGCATCTGTTCGGAGATGGCCTTGTTTCCTTGTCGCCTGGAAACTCCCCAGGACAGGGTTGAAAATTCCAGAGCCAGGTTGCAAAATACTGCTAAGTGACACATATTGTTGCCCCTGCTAGATGTCTGAGTGGGCCTTATGACTGTCATTAATCATGTAGCCATGACACTTTTCTTATACTTTACTAACTGCATCATGCTATTGGCTCTGAAACTGTCACTCAAGTTTAAGATCTATTTCCTGATTATTCTTAGAATCTTTTACTTTTGATTAGTGCCTAAAGATAAGGAACACATGTGCCAGTTCAGGATAACAAGCTTACCTTTAATTCTCCTTCTTTCTTTATCCTTGGCTCATAAAGGGGAGTTACTGATGGGTGGGAAAGACCTTGCTCGTAGATGAGGGCAGGCCTCATAATCTCCCTCTGCCAGCAGAGAGGTTAGGGAGAATGAGTGTAAGAGCTAGTCTTATAGCATGATGGTCCCCAAGACATTGAGTTATTTGACAATTAAGGGAGAGATAGCCTTGCCATAAGCTGGTCCCAGTGCTGTCAGCATGGACTAGGGAGCATACTCCCAGTGGAACAAGTTCTCCATAGAAGAGGCACAGTGTGTGTGTCCTGTGTATATGAAGTTAATTTGCTATAGTTGAAGTTCACGAAGATTTTATTGGATATTCCCAGGTTGTTGACTTTTACTTTCATTATAAGTGATTATTCAGAATTCTCACTTAATTTTATTCCTAGAGGCTTCTATTAACTAGTTAATAGTCTGGGTATCAGCTTAGGGTTCTCTTTACCTGATATTAAAGAATAAAGGCCAGGTAAGCCAGTATTGGTCTTTCCTCCATTATTGTATAATATTCAATGATTTCAAACTGCTCTTAGGACAACCAAAAAGAATCTTACCATGGCCTGCAATGACCATAGCCTTTTTAAGTTGCTATACAATTTTATGTTTCTTTTAGCTTCAATGCCTTTGCAAATGCCATTATACTTTGCCTATGATGTCCCCCACAACTTTCATCTAAGTAGTGCATCCTTCAGGTCTCAAGTTTTAAGTCATTTCTCTGGATGAGCTCATCTTTCCATATTGTTTGCATCAGAGCATTCTTCTACTGCAAATCACTCACTGCTGTGTTTATTCATGTATCATCTAATAGATGTCCATCCCCACTATTAGAATATAAGTTCTATGAGGACACGGGCCATATATATTATGTTCATGGTACATACTTGTAACTAGTGCTTAATATATGTTTGTTAAATAGAACATTGTCAAATGCAAAAATAGTTTGAGTACTTTGTATCAAAGCAACAAGTATTGCTCATAGACAGATATTGAAAAAATAAATATCCTAGTTATTTACCATTTTAAAAATAAAACTTTTTGGACTATGAAACAATAAAATGGGGATTGTCAGAATTGTGTAAATAATGAAGTACCCTAATGTTAGCCTCAATCTGTGAAGTGATATTAACTATTTTCATAGCTGGAAATGGAATATAAGAATGACATATTTTCAAAATCTACTGTTTTCAAAATATTAACGGCATCAATGTCTCCATTTCACAAGTTTCTTAAGGACTGAAGTCAGTGAGGACAGTTATGTTATTTAAAGTCCATTGATAGAGGACTCCAGTCAGGAACTCATCTTCACATTTTAATATTGCTAAGGTGAATGGTTTTATAAAGGATGCATTCATCTGTATTAGAGGGACGCATACTATGCACTAAAAATAACCCAGTTTAAGCATCAGTTAAAAATATAAAAAACAAAAAAGCTGTGTCTTTATGAAAGATAGTATTGAGCATTATTCTCTCTCTCCAATGAGAAAAAAATGAAGTAAATACATATAGGGCATTTGAAAAGCTAATCCATCTGGACTATTTCAGCTTTATGATGGCAGAAGCCAAAAGGGATTTTGACAAACAGCATACTTTTTCCCTGCTTTCAATTTTTATGTTAGGAAGAGTTCATCTCACAATACAATTGAAGCCTCTTTCTACACATAACCAAATGCTCAAATGAATTCTGAAGTAAAATTTAATGTCAAAGAAAGCTATTGTCCAGTGCAAAATCAATAGCCTGGTTGAGTTAAAGACATATTTTAAATCTGATTACGTTAGATGGCAAGTCTAATGAGAACGTGTAACAACTATTATCCTGTTAGACATAATTTCCATCAGCAGCGTCAAACATCATTAGTTTTGATTGCTTGGGGATTTAGAAATTCATTTTTATGAAATACTGTTTTGCAGAATGCTGGGAAGAGTTTTTCATTTATTTCCCATAATTATCATTAGGAAGAGGATAAAACTGTTGCAATTTTCTGGATTATAGAAAAATTTTAAAAACCAATGCACGACTATGCCAACAACAAATTCAACTCTAAAAAAATATGAAATGACCTTCAAGAAGCAGTCAAACAGTATGGCAGAGATGAGGAAGTTATTTGGTCATGGCATAATATAAGAGAACTCACTTAGACTTATATATGCAACCTGGATTAATAGACTAATACCTAGAATGATGCCTGTCTTTTGGGAAGTGTTCAATAACACTTATATGAATGAAATGAACATTACAGATATTATAATATTTGTCTTCTGTTAAAATTTTATTAGTACTGCCTACAATAGCCAATGCAATTTTGTAAAGAAAAATAATTTCTTCTAAATACAATTTGTTATATGTCATTTTAGAATTCAAGAAAAAATACTTCTACCTGATAATTTGACACTATTTGAAGGTATAGAACTTTGGAGATTTTATTTCTTACATTTTAGAGTTTGCATAATTCTCAAATCTATTGGTCTTTCATTATTTCTCTCTTACTCTTTTCTATGTTCTTTGTAGATGATAGCATTCCATTTACTTTTAGGAACACTATAAATCACCTAACAATTTCTTTCCACATCTTTTTTATTACCTAACTAGACTCTTTTCTGCCTCAGCATAGAAAGACGTTGTGTTATGAGTAAGTGGAATGTGAAACAAAAAATATAGATACTAATTTTTAAGCTCCAAACCCACCATTATAGAAAGATAAAAAGGTTGACATCTAGGCACAGTGTATTTCCCATTACTGGTGACCACCACTCCCTATTACAAAATGAGGTTGCCCAGTGTTCATTATAAATATCCTTCAGAGTTTGTAACTCAGCTATAAAACAGACTCTGAGGCAGAAACTAAAAACATGGGGATTCAGCTGGGGAGGGTTTTATTTTTTAATTCAAATTAAGTTTAAATGGGTTCAGGTATTTCAGTGTGACAAGGGAGTAGTGAAAATATGAATGTGGGAATGTAGCATGCCTTTTTTTGCATTCCTATAACTAGAAAACTAATTTCTTTTCTAAAATATAATTTTTTCAGATTCTTGGAGATATAATTTTATTGTTTGATGGAGAGAGATGAAAAATTGTTAAATAGGCAAGAAAATAACAGTTTAACACATTTAGATGAAAAATGAGAATTCTGAGTATCTCCCTGTAGGCATTTATTTTTAAGATTAACAAGTCTCTATGTAGCTACTATCAATATATCAGGTAGATAAAGAATTTGTCTGTTAAAGCAATGTTGAGTGTATAAAGTTTATAACAAAGCTAGAAGAAATACAAAATGCTCAGTTATATATATTTTCAAGCTTTCTTCTTAAGATAATTTAAAAGTCAGTTCAACGTTTACTAAGGTTACTGGAACTATGTAATCCAGAATCAATTTCAGTGTAATAATCCATCAATGTTTTACAAATTATAATTTTATATAATTACAAGTAATACAGTTGACCCTCGAACAACACATATTTGAGCTCTATGGGTCCACTTTTATGTGGATTTTCTTCTACCTTTGTCATCTCTGAGAAAGCAAGACCAACCCCTTCTCTTCCCCTTCCTCCCCCTCCTTCTTAGCCTATTCAACAAAAAGACAATGAAGATGAAAATCTTTAGAATGATCTATTTCTACTTAATGAATATTAAATATATTTTCTCTTTATGGTTTTCTTAGTAACATTTTCTTTTCTTTTTCTTACTGTACTGTAAGAATAAAGTATACAATGCATGTAGCATACAAAATATGTGTTAATTGACTAGTTATGTTATAGGTGAGGGTTTTGGTCAACAGTAGACTATAAGTAGTCAAGTTTTGACAAGACCGACATTTCCCTGATACCACAGACAGACAAGGACAAGCAAGAAGGAAAATTACAGCCCAATATCTCTGATGAACATAGATACAAAAGATCCTCAGCACAATAATAGCAAACTGAATTCAATAGCAGAGTCAAAGAACACTTCACCATGATCAAGTGGGATTTATTCCAGGGATGCAAAGATGGTTCAACATGAGCAAATCAATAAATGTGATATACCACATTAACACGAGGACAGTAAAAAAAAAAAAAAAATCTGATCTTCTCAATAGATATAGAAAAAGCATTTGATAAGATTGAACATGATTTCATGATAAACAACACTCAATAAATTATGTACAGAAGGACTATACTTCAACACAATAAAGACCATATATCACAAGCCCACAGCTAACGTCATACTCAGTAGAAAAAATTTAAAAATGTTTCCTCTAAGATTGGGAATAAAGCAATGATGCCCACTCTAACCACTTCTCTTCAACTAGTACTGGAAGTCTTAGTGAAATTAAGAAAAACAAGAAAAGAAGACACCCAAATTTGAAAGGAAAAAGTTGAATTGTCTCTGTTTGCAGGGACACAAAATATATGTACACTGAAAACTGTAAAATATTAATGAAAGAAACTGAAGAAGGCACAAATAAATGGAAAGATATCCTGTACATGAATCAGAAGATTACTATTGTTAAAATGTCCATACTACTAAAATCACTCTACAGATTCAATGCAATCTCTATTAAAATTCCAATGACTTTTTTTCCACAAAAACAGTAAAAACAGTTCTAAAATTTATGTAGACACACAAAAAAATGCCCAATAGCTAAAACAATCTTGAGCAAAAGAACAAAGCTGGAGATGTCATATTACCTGACTTCAAAAGATATTACAAAGCTACAACATTAAAAATGGCATGGTAGTGTCATAAAAACAGACATACAGATCAGTGGAAGAGAATAAAGAGTTCAGAAATAAATCCACATATTTAAGATCAAGTGATCTTTTACAAAGCTTCCAAGAACACACAACGGGGAAAGGAAAATTTCTGCAAAACACAGTGTAGAAAAACTGGACATTCATATGCAGAAAAATAAAATTAGACCCTTCTCTCATACTACATACAAAAATCTACTCTAAATGGATTAAAAATTTAAAGACAAGACCTGAAACTGTAAAACTACTTAAAGAAAACAGTAAAATCTTCTTAACATTGATCTGGGCAGTGAATTTTTGGATATGACCCCAAAATTACAGGCACAAAAAACAAAGATAGATCCATGGGATTGCATAAAACAAAAAAGCTTCTGCATATCAAAAGAAAAAAAAATCAACAAAGTAAAGGGCAAGCTTGACTAAATGGGAGAAAATATTTGCAAACCATAAATCTGAGAAAGTGTTGTTATCTAGAAATATATAAGAACTCAGGTAACTCAATAGCAAGAAAACAACCCAGTTAGAAAATGGATCTGAATAGGAATTTCTCAATAGAAGATATACAAATGGCATATAGGTATATGAAAAATTGTCCCTACGTCACTATTATCAGGGAAATGCACATTAAAACCACAATAAGATAATCCACTCACACGTTTAGAATGGCTACTATGAAAAAGATGAAAGATAAGTAATTGTTGGAGAAGATGTGAAGAAAAGGAACACTTTTGCACTGTTGGTAAGAATGTAAACTAGTACAGCTCTTATAGAAAACAGTATAGAGGGTTCCCAAAATATTAAAAAGGAACCTACCATAAGATCCTGCAATTTTAACTCTAGGTTTATAAGCAAAGGAAATGAATCAATATGTCAAAGGGATACCTGCACTCCCATGTTCCTGGTAGCATTGTTCATAATAGTCAAGATTTGCAATCAACCTTAGGGTCAACTGATGGATGAATGAATAAGGAAAACGTGGTCTGTATACACAAAGGGATACTCTTGGGCTTTAACAATGAAGGAAATTCTGTCACAGATGAATGTGGAAGACGTTATGTTAAGTGAAATAAGCCGGCCACAGACAATTCCTGCGTGATATCACTTATATGTGGATTCTAAAATAGTAGAAATCATGGAAGCAGAGAATAGAATGGTAGTTGCCAGTGGCTGGGAGGGTGAGGAGAGGATGGAGAGATGTGGGGTAAAGTGTACATAGTTTAGTTAGATGGTATAAATAGGTTCAGGAGATCTATTGTACAGCATGGTGACTGCAGTTAATAATAATGTATTGTATACTTAAAAATTGCAAAGAGAGAGATTTCAAATGTTTTCACCAAAACAAATGTTAAGTACGTGAGATGATGGATATGTCAATTAGCTTGATTTAGTCTTTTAACAATGTATACACATATCAAAAGATTATTTTGTACATAATACATATATGTGATAATTTTTAAGGAAAATACAGACCTTGTTATTCCCCACTGTGTCACAAATAACACAGGCTCAGCCTCCTGACACACTCTGATAAGCAAGATTTGAAAGAGACAAGAGACTGGAGCTCATTTAAATAGGACTGATTACCGATTCATTCGTATTATCCATTTTTACATTTTTATCACTTGTAGCCAAGTATGCTCCGTGCTGTTTTTGTCTAAAGACCTCTAATAAAATATGCCCTGCCCTTTCTGCCACTTATGCATTGAACATTACTGAGAATAGAATATTCCCTAGATTGACATTACTTTACTAGTTTAGGACCATTCCACATTGAATATTGACTCAGAAAGCCTAAATTAGATAGATGATAAAATGTAAAAAGAGTGGGTAGCATTTGGCTTTTCTTGTGGGAAAACATAGTGAAAAATGTATCTTCCATATTATTACCACCTCTTGGCAATACTCCAGTTATTTCAGAGAATTTTAGAGTCAAAATATCCTTGGGAATTACCTACTCCAGCCTACTCAAAATAGTCTAAACACTAAGAGTATGTTTCTATAGAAAATCATCCACTTTATGATTGATTACACTCAAGAACAGGATAATTTATTTAAGTAGCCCAACTTTTAGATAAATCATATTTATAATAAAATATGTTTGGTCCTGAAACTTTGTCCCAGTGCTGTTCTCTTGATCAACACAAAAGAAATTAATGTAGTCCTTCTTCTATACAACATTCTTAGAGATTCTTATAGATAGGTAGTACTTCTTTCAAAGATCTACATGTTAATTCTTTATGGTCCTTTTAATTTTCTTATTTAATTGTAAGAACACTCACCATCCTGTTAACTTCTTGTAATCTATCATGTGAAAGCCTCTCTTAAAATATTGCATCAAGAATTGAGCACATTATTCCATATATGATTTAGGCAAGCCAGGAATTATTAATATTTCCTGTAATCCGAGCAATCTGCCATTTTTAATGCAGTTTATCATACTGTTTGCATTTTGAACATTTTTGAAATCATGTAAAATGCTGGGTTATACGGTGGCTGCGTGATTAACTAACACTACCAGGTTCTTTGCACATTAAATGCTATTTAGGAAAGTTTCCTGACTTTTAGACTTAATAAAAATAATCCCCATTTATGATTGCTGAGTTTTATCTCGAGGCTATTTCAAGCCTGTTGATGTAATTTTTAAAAGTGATAAAAATCATGTAACATACTTCACTTAATTTCCTTCTCTCCATCCTCTTTTCCTCTTTCTCATTCTAAATGGTTTTACTGGGGCTTTCAGTTGCACAGCCCACCCTCTACCACATTCTGAGTTTTGAACTAAGACACCAAAGCACTTGAATCCTTTGGAAATGTCACGTGGTGGCAGCACCGCACAAAGCTGTCTCGAAACTCCAGCTTCTGCGGTTTCCATTGCCCCGGCTCTCAAACCTAAGACTGTTCAACTGCTCTTTCAGTTCTCTGACATAGCATATTCCCCAAGCATTTTATTCTTATCTCAACTTTATTCAGTGCTGGCTGGCTACTAACCAGGAATCCTAATTGTTTTTTGTATAACTCTCAATTTTGCATCTACCACAAATTTGATTATTAAAATTTTAAAAAATACTTTATGTCCATCACAAGTTAAAACACATTCATCAACTGCTTACCTAGGTTTTTTTTTTGTTTTCCCCTGAAAACTGTGTTAGTCATTTTGACAAATAAGATTATTTGTTTTCTGGGAACATAGTTTAAGGGAGTAATTTTTAGGGTAACCTAAATATTAGGTACCCTAATATTTAATATTAGTGTCTACATATTTCTAGAAAATATGTAGACACTGAGAAATGTGAAAATTTTTATTTTTGAAAGAATAGATTCATTATGCTTACATTTAAAACTCACACAATTTTATTAATATAACTTTACATTTCAAAACCTAATATATACAATAGTTTGCCATTGTGTATGTATGCATGTATACATGTGTGTATAATAATTTATGCCTGTATATTGTATATAGTTTTATAATTATTTTATTCTTTTGACTTTTAGAAGATAAATTTGTATGCTCAATAACATAGATAAATATTTGCATAATTGTTCAGGTATTACAACATTTAAGTCTTACTACACATGAATTCCATCAGGATTTTATTAACATGCATGCTATTAGAGAAAGTATTATTGAGGAAAATGAATAGACAAAAGAAATATGACAAGAATAAAACATTGTGCAGTGAAAACTATTTTTCTATTAATATTTTAGAGTACAAGTCAATATTGTATGAATTTAATAAGTTAAAAATGTAAAAAAAGTGTAAAATAATTTCCATTGTGCTTATACATGCACTGTGTCCATATTTGCATTTAAAATATATAATCACCCTTTTAAAAGTCTTTGATAAAAGATAATTACTAAGTGAATAAATTGATATTTAAAGAACATATTTCTCTTCTTAAGGAGGAAATTTGAAACTCTTTTGTTTATTTAAAAAGAAAGAATTTGGTTCACTCTGTTCCTTTATACAATGTTTTAAAAATGTACAGGAATATGAAAATTGAATTTATTTTTCAGTAGTGAGTGCTGTAATAGAGCAAATGGCAGTGGATTTATGTTTCATTCATTTATTGAATTTTTTAATTATAGTTAAGTCATGTATATTTGTAATTCAAGTTTCTATGATTTGGAAGCTTAAAAAAAGAAAAAAAGAAAATATACCCCAATACCATTTGTTGTATTAAGGCACAATGCAATTCAGTTTCTAGCATTCTGCAGAAAAACTCAGTTGAAGTACAGTATTTAATTTTTCATTGAAAATAATGTCTCAGAGTTTCTGTCAGTGATAGCAAAATTTAAAGGATTTTAAGGTGGTTTTTCCATAGTAATGTTTACAGTGCTGTTCAAAACAAACAAACAAAAAAACTATGTTCTGTTAAGAAATGGAAGGCTTTGAAGGAATGACCTTTAAGGTACATTAAAATAAATCTCAAAACCAGGTCAATGTATTTTATTTTATTTATTTATTTATTTATTTATTTTGAGACAGAGTCTCACTTTGTTTCCTGGGCTAGAGTGAGTGCCATGGCATCAGCCTAGCTCACAGCAACCTCAGACTCCTGGGCTCAAGGGATCCTTCTGCCTCGGCCTCCCGAGTAGCTGGGACTACAGGCATGCGCCACCATGCCCGGCTCATTTTTTCTATATATATCTTAAGTTAGCCAATGAATTTCTTTCTATTTATAGTAGAGACAGGGTCTTGCTCTTGCTGAGGCTGGTCTCGAACTCCTGAGCTCAAATGATCCGCCCGCCTCGGCCTCCCAGAGTGCTAGGATTACAGGCGTGAGCCACCACGCCCGGCCCAGGTAGATGTATTTTAAAAACCATGCCATTTAGAAATAGAATCCCATCTTTTCAAAGAAGCAGTTATATATCTTTCCAGAAATCCATACAGGATTTCTGGATTAGAGCTACAACTGATTATTTACAGCAATAGCAACATCTATTTTTATTGCCCCTGTTCTGCTGGGGAAATTTGCCAAAAGCAGCTGCCAAGGTGTATGCAGGAGTCTGTACTGCAGAAGAGGAATACAAAGATTATTAATCTGGGAGTTTATGCGAGAGCTGAGCAGCTTTCCAAACCTCCTCATTCCCTGAGAGAGGGACAGAACCCTTATATTTCCATTACAAATGAATTCTATCTAAGCAGAGAAAATGAAAAGGCTCCTACCCTGAAATGTAAACATTTGATTAAGAAAATAATTTTCTTACCCTTTGAATAGATAGAGATGGCTCCACCATAAAGGAGAGAAGTGGTTATAAGTCTAACACTCTTGGGAGGTGATGGCAAATGAGTCTTGGGAAAAGGAGATATTCTAGAGGATGAATGTATTTATTTTGTCCTAAGAGTCTTACTATATTAAGTCTTCTAGTCCGTGATAATTCATATACATTGATTTGCAGTGGCCTGTAGATTAATACAGATCTTTTACTACAATGTCATCTGTAATATTTTAGTTTTTTTAAATGTATTTACCTTTTATTAGACTAGAAAGTCATCTTTTATATCTAGTTTAATAAGAAATTTTTATGAATGACTTAAATTTATCAATTTTTTGTTAAGATAGTTATATAGTATTTTTATTTTATTCTACTCATATTATGATTTACATTGATTGATTTTTAAAATAAAATTTTATAGTCCAGAAATACATACAACTTTTGTCAGACTTTGTTATTTAAATTATACTGTCCTTAGAAAACACAATATAATGCCATTTTCCATTCCCTGGAAAGAGTGCTATCATTTCTTCCTTAAATGCATAGAAGAATTTATTTGTGAAACCATCCAGGCCTAAAGATGTGTGTGTATGTATGTGTATTTGCATGTGTGTGTACATTTGTGTGTGTAGGAATGTTTTTAAGTAGGAATTTCATTTCATATATATACACACATGTATACACACATATATTGTAAATATGTTGTAAATTTTTAATTTTTTATCAGGTTGATTAATCATGTTTTTCTAATAATTCATCCATTTCATTTAAATTTTAAATTTATTTCCACAAAGTGTTTCAAAAATTTTCTTTTTAGTATGTGTAAGATTAGTAATGATTATCAAATCTTAGTAACACATGCCTTCTCAACTTTATTCTTGATCCATTTTAGCTGGATTTTATCAATTTTATTATTCTTTTCTAAAGAACAAATTCTGACTTGTTGGTCCTTTCAATGTATGCTTTTATTTATGTATCACCTTCTATTTTCATCGAGTTTAATTGTTTTTCTTTGACTAACTTCTTGAGATGGATATTTAAAACATTGATTTTTTTCAGATTTTATTCCTTTCCAAACTTGTGCTTAATGTTATCAATTTCCCACTAAGCATTTTTTTTTTGACAGTGTCTTGCTGTGTTGTCCAAGCTAGAGTGCAGTGGTACAGTCATAGCTCAATGCAACCTCAAGCAATTCTCCTGGCTCAACTTCCTGAGTAGCTGGGACTACATGTGTGTGCCGCCATGCCAGGCTAACCAACTTATTTTTTATTTTTTATAGAGACAGGATCTCCTTATGTTGCCCTGGGTGATCTCAGACTCCTGGCCTCAAGCGATCTTTCCACCTCAGCCTCACAAAGTGGTTGGATTGCAGGGGTAAGCCACGCTCCTGGCGCCCACAAGGTATGTTTATGTCTGAATGCCATACATTTATATATTTTATTTTCATTTTTGTTCAATTAAATGTTTTAAAACTTTTATTATAATTCCTTTTTAATCCACAAGTTAAAGATATATTTCTTAATTTTGAAAAAAAATGTCTATAACATTGATTTCTACCTATGTCATTTGTGTCTGAGAATAAACTATATATAATGCAATTATAAATTTAATGATATTTGTTTTATGGTTCATTGATATAATCACTTTTGATGGATTTTTTTATTATTGAAAATAATATATATTTTATATTTATGAGTACAGAGTTATATACATGTCAAATGGGTTAAATTTGTTAATTCTGTTTTTCAAATATACTCTTTTAATATTTGTAGTGAGTGCATATAAAATTAGAATGTTATCTTGATGAACTGAAAATTTATTATTAGAACATGTTCCTCTTTATCTGCTTGTCTCCTATTACTAGATCTAAACTTTTATTGATTAGAGTTTCATGCTTCTTAACAGTCAACTTTTTTGTATTCATCTATTTAAGGTGTATCAATTTAAGTAGCATGCACTTGAGTTTCAATTGTATGTCCTGTTTGATAATCTTTAATTTTGGCTTAATATTTAGTTCATTGATATTTGTATTTGAATCTACCTGGATTAAACGTTAGTTTTCATCTTGTTTTACCTTTTTCATGTTTCTCTTTCTCCCATTGCTTTTTCTCCTTTGAAGGATTGATTACTACTTATTATTACATTTTTACCCTATTATCTTATTAATTAGACATTCTAACAACATTCTTTCAAAGATTGTCCTACAGTTACAATATGTGCCTTTGTTTTTTCCATTTATTTTTTCTAATAGAGGTTGTGGGTATGTTTAAGATTATCTACATAGACAACCATGTCTTCTTTGAATAGAGACAAATTAAAACTTTACTTCCAATCTTTTATATTTTTCTTGCCTTATTAAATTGTACAGGATCTTTAGTACAAAGATGAATATAGAGCAGGTACCTTTGCTTTATTTTTTTACTCCTAAATTTCCCATTATTTTCTTTTTTCTAGAAATTTTCTTTTTTTATTTAATTCTGTACCTGTTCACTCATTCTAAGATATTTTCCTTTAAATTCTTAACTATATTTATTAACAGCTAGTTTAAAGTCCTTGTCAATTAAATGCAGCATCTGAAACATCTTAGGCCTTTTTCTACTGACTTGTTTTTGTTTTATTTTTTTTAAATAGTTAAAAGCTGTTTATATTTTCCTGTTTCTGTTCATGTCTAATTATTTTTAAGTATTTAGTTTTGTAAATGTTGCTTGATGTTTTTTTTGACAGCATCTACATTATGTTGTCTTCCTTTATAGAGTGTTGTGTTTTGTTCTGATAGACAATCAAATTAATGAAGATCCTTTCATTTGTATCTGGTTTGATTATTTTTTTATTGTTATATTAGGTATATGTCAGTTTTGAACTTTGTCCCAGGTCCGGGTCTTAACTCTCAAAGCAAGGTTTCTTTGAGGAATCACAATAAAGCCTGACATTTTCAGTGAGGTTTCCCTACTCAACTTAACATGGAACTCCAATTTCTGTTAGCACTGTACCATGTTGGGTAGTGCTGTTACTCTATCAGTCCCACAGTCAGTCAGCAATACCCTTTAGACCTCCCAGAGTGTCAACCTGTGTGCAGGCCAGCTCATGGGAAGGACCCTAATTTGATCCCCTAAGCTAACTCATCCTCTCAGCCCATCCCCTCCACAAAACTCCATCTTTTTAAGTACTCTTTCCCTCCAATGCCAGGTTCTGTAGCCATTCAGAACTCCAATATTTACCTCCTCAGTTCAACAAGATGGCCTGTATGCTTGTGTTTCATCCTCTTGCACTAAGGCAGAATTATGCTTCTAGGTAGAAAGGCAGGGCAATTGAATCTCCTTATGTGTTTCTTTCAAGTATGAAAGTTCCTATTGTCTAATTCCCAAAAAAGGAATCATCTAGTGTATTTTTTTGTCTAGTTTTTAGGTGTGTTTGTTTGTTCGTCTGTTTGTTTGCAGCAAGGCCAGTCTGGTACCAGATCCTCTGTCACAGCCAACAGTAGAAGTTATTTTCTCTCATAGACTTTGAGATACCAATGGAATTATTTTGATTTCTTAACTATATATTGCTGTTTCAATTTGTAACTGAATAAAAGTTATGTGAAATGATTAAGCCTATTTACTTACCAGAAAAAAGGTATATATAAGTAGTCAGAAATATTGAAAGTAAAATTATCAATTTCATGAGCATGCTTTCCGAAAAATATTGGTCCAACAATCTGGAGATTTCAGCAAATAAATTTACCTATTACTTCATCCTTTAATCGTTTTTCACAGCATAAATATTAATTTAATTTGTCATTTGCTTGGCATTAGATTGAATGATTACGATTACAGTTGATATACAAAAGTAGTTTACATGAAAGTATATTGACAGATGCACAAATAACATACCTGTGATGTCACATTTATTATCATTATTATTTTAAAGCTTTGGAAAAGGAGCTATATGAACATGTGTAAAGAAATCACTAGGTCTATTTTGATTCCACTGTGATGAGATCAAGGTAAGCCATGGAGAAAAGAAAAGTGAGATTTTCCCTAGTAAATTAAATTTTAGAGCAAATTTGAATAACATCACGACTGTTTGGTGCAGTAGGGTATGGCTGTAAAAATAGATTGGGGCTAGGTATAGGCCTTGCCAAGTTATGCTTAATAAATTTAAATATGTGAGCATCAGATATTTACAGCAAGGAGGCTATTTTTATTAACTACGTTTTTGAAATTTAGCTGTTTTGACATACAGATGATATATTGAGGAAATTAGTGGCTAGTGTCAGGGAAAATTATCATAATTATTATTATCCCAGTCAGTCAAGGGATGAGGGGCTTAACTCTTGGTGTAGTTGTGGGATACCAAGAATGGGATATATGAGAGAGATTTGTTTCATGAGCCATTACATTTCAGTTATGTATTGAATGCCTATTGAAACCTTAGATAGTAGATATAGCACCCCAAAAATTATTGATGAAGAAGATAAATTTATCATTCAATAAATATAACACCTTCCCTATAAAGCATTTTATAATATTGCGATCTGTTATTGTGATAGTATCAAAGACGTTTGCTCTATCTCCAATTTCACCTTCTTCTAACCTACTTTAAACATGACAATGACAAAATCTTTGGCAAATTTAGATTGAGTAGTGGGAGCTTGAAGGGATTCTCAGGGTAGAATGGGACCCAGAGCGGTAAGGTAAAGCAAATTAGGTATTTTGCTGACCTAACCTTTCCAAAATGGGGTGTGTTTGGAAGATAAAATTAAAATCACTTTTTAAAAAAGTGTCTTCTAGTTGCTATGTAAAATTGTGATATTAGAAATGAGTTAGTCAACCTTAGACAAATGCTTGTGCCATAATTTTAAAAATTTAGACATGAAACCTCATGGCTAACTTCAGGACATGATATATAGCCTTCTAACCTCTCAAATCTGTGACTCATTGGTAACTGCTAAATATACCTCTCGCTGTACTTTCCAACACATCAGTGAGAAAGTAGGCTTTTTCAGTAATGACTTCTTAAGCTTCTCATTTCCCTAGATCTTCTTTTAGCAAGAATTTTTCCATTTTAGTCCTGAGTTATATTTGCAGATTTTTATCTATATTGAATTGTATGTCTTTGCCCTCTTCAGGAGTATTAAGCTAGATATATTAGTATGCGGTTACATTCCTCTTTGTTTGCTGTCTGTTCCAATTAGCCCTTTTATTTAAATTTGAATTTGTGATTTCATTTATATGTTTTAACTAATTAGCTTTTATGTCCACTGTGCAGTTCTACCAATTTCCCCTGCATTGTATCAGAAGTTTCTTACTATATAGCATTGCTGAATGTTTCACAGCTTAATTTTTTCCCAGTGACTCATTACACACTTGACTTTTTAAGGATCTTTGCAATACAAGAAATAAATGTAAAAAGAAATTCGATTTATGGACCCACATTCAGTAGGGGGGGTGTAAATGGCCCCCTAATGTTTGAATGAGATGGATTGAGGTGTATAGGAGACTGGATTTCTGGATTCCTGATGGAGTCCTTTGTAACACAAAATATCAAGTGCCTCTAATTATGCATCTTTTGATTACAAGAGAATGTGACTCATTGTGTATTCCTTATTTAAACATCATTACCACCAACTTAAAGTTTTCACAGTAGCCCTGGGACCTACCTTATGATTTAAAGAACTGGTGATCTGTTTCTCTCTCTCTCTCACTCTTTCTCTCTCTCTGTCTCTTTTTCTCCAACCCTCCCACACCATGCCCTCTCGCAGGGCTACTCTAGAAGCATTTTTTATGTGGAATCTGTTACAGCAGCAATGGGAAAATAGTACAGAGATTGGTACCTGGAGGTAGATTGCTGCTCTAAGAAACACCAGAAAATGTAGAAGTGGCTTTAAAATTGGGTAGTGGGTAGAGGCTGAAAGAAATTTGAAAAGCATTGTAGAAAAAGCCTGGATTTTCTTGAATGGAATGTAAGTAGAACTGTGGACATTAAAGGGGCTGCTAGTGAGGGCTCAGAAGGAAGTGAGGAGCACAGCACAGAAAACCTATGTAGTCTTAGAGAATACTTAAATCATCATAAACAGGCTATTGGTAGACAGATGAACACTAAAGATCCTGCAAGTGGGAGCTCAGAAGTAAAGGAAGAACATGGTACCGGCAGCTGGAAGAAAAGGGATCTTTGTTACATAATTGCAGGGAACTTAGTTGAATTATATTTTATTGTGTGGAAGGTAGATGCTAAGTAAAGAACTCGGAAGCTGAGGAGATTTCTAAGCAAAGTGTTGAAGATATGACTTGGTTTTTTCTTGCTGCTTATAATAAAATGTCAGAGGAAAGATATAAATTGAGGGATAAACTCTTAAGCCAGAAGGAACCAGGACTTGATGATATGGGAAATTCTCAGATTATCCAGATTGCCAAACATGCTGCTATGCGGGGATTCATTGACAGAAAAGAATGTTTTAGAGAGAAAGCCACAGGTGTGGCTGGACAGCCTTTTGCTAGTGCCTGGAAGGGAACAAAAAATTATTTAATCACACATAGGTCTCTTTGAAGAGCTTAAGCATGTGAATTGTGGATTCTGCTCAGTTATCTCAGCAGAAACCAAAAATTGTGATAGAATCATCCAGTAAAGATATGTACAGGAGCCTCTTGTCTAATAGAATTAAGCCACATGACATATGAGGGAGACCTCTAAAGTTCTTGAGAATGCCATACCAATAAAACAGCTGCCTGCTTGGACAGAGAGGAGATGTGACTACAAAATCAGAGGTGGTAGTGATAACACCACAAGCCAAGGAATATTGGCAGCCTCTAGAAGTTTGAAAAGGCAAGGGACAGATTCTTCCTTAGAACCCCCAGAAGGTACTACTCTTGCCAAAACCTTGACTTTACCACAGGGAGGCTTATTTTGTACTTCTGGCCTCTAGAAGAGTTAGGCAGTTACTTAGCATGTACGTAAATGTGTATATGAATGTGTGTGTATGTTTAGGTTACTCAGTTTGGCATAATTTGTTATAACAGTAATAGAAGTTTTCCTTACAGATTTTGGTTTTCTTTGGAATTATTTACATAGATCGATGAAGGGAGAGATAAGTGGATCCTTAATAGTGGATTCTGGATAGATGTCCTGGGAAAAATACATTGCAAACAGTTATTTTAATATAATTGCATGAAGTTCTTTGGCCAGGTTGTTGTCAAGAATTCCCAATCCTGGGCATAATAATCTATTTTAAGAATATAAACTCAGCTATAACTCCACTTTCTCAACTTCTTTTTTTTAATTTCAAAATATTAAGGGGGTGCAAATGTTTTAGGTTACATGGATCATTTTGTAACGCTTATAATGCTTGAGTCCTGGCTATAGGTGTGCCCATCACCCAAATAATGTTCAAAGTACCCATTAGATTGGTTTACTCCTCTCCTCTTCTCCTCCCAACCCCCTAGTTGCTCTTCACTAAATATTACTCTGTTCTGTGAACTTGTGTGCTAATCAGTTAGCTCCAATTTAATAGTGAATGCATGTGGTGTTTATTTTTTCCTTCTTGTGATACTTCACTTAGGAGAACGGTCTCCAGTTCTATCCAAGGTATCGATTCATGTTTTTTATGGTTGCGTAGTATTCCATGGTGTACATATACCATTTTTTACTAATCCATTCATAAACTGATGGGCACTGGGTTGATTACACATCTTTGCAATTGTGAATTGTGCTGCAATACACACTTGAGTGCAGGTATCTTTTTGATAAAATAACTTCTTTTCCTTTAGGTAAATACCAAGTAGTGGCATTGCTGGATGGAATGGTAGGTCTACTTTTAGTTCTTTGAGGAATCTCCACACTGTTTTCCTTAGAGGTTGTACTAATTGGCAGTCCAACCAACAGTGTACAAACATTCCTTTGTCTCTGCATTCAGGCCAGTATCTATTGTATTTGGACTTTTTAATAAAGGCCATTCTAACTGGGGTAAGGTGATATTTCATGATTTTACTTTGCATTTCCCTGATGATTAGTGACATTAGCCTTTTAAAATATGTTTATTGGTCATTTGTCTTTCTTCTTTTGAGAAACATCTGTTCATGTCTTTTGCCCATTTTTAATAGGGTTGTTTGATTTCTTTCTTGAAGATTTGCTTGAATTCTTTGTAAATTCTGGTTATTAGCCTTTTATAGGGTGTGTAGTTTGAGAATATTTTCTCCCATTTTCAAGGTTGTCTTTTCTGTTGTTGATTGTTTCCTTAGCTGTGCAGAAGCTTTTTAGTGTAATCAAAGCCCATTTATTAATTTTTGTTGTTGCTATGATTGCCATTGGGGTCTTAGTCATACATTCTTTGTTTAGGCTGATACCTAGAAGAGTATTTCCTACATTTTTCTTTTATGGTTTCATTCCTTAGTTCTAAGTCTTTTACGCATCTTGAATTAATTTTTATGAGTGGTGAGAGGTAGGGGAGGGGTCCTGTTTAATTTTTCTGCATGCGGCTATCCAATTTTACTAGCACAGTTCATTGAATAGGGCTTCTTTTCTCCCATGTATGTTGTCTCCTTTGTAAAAGATCAGTTGGTTATAGGTAGATGGTTTTATGTCTTGGTTCTCTGTTCTGTTCTATTGGTCTGTGTCTCTATTTTTGTACCAATACAATGTTGTCTTTGTTGCTATAGCATTGTAGTATAGTTTGAAGTCTGGTAACATGATGCCTCTAGCTTTGTTCTTTTTGCTTAAGATTGCTTTGGCTATTCAGGCTCTTTTCTGGTTTCAAATGAAGTATAGAATTATTTTGTCTAAATCTGTGAAGTATGACTTTCATAACTTGATGAGGGTGTCATAGAATTTGTAAATCAGTTTGGATAGTATGGACATTTTAACAGTTCTGATTCTACCTATCCATGAGCATATGTTTTCCATTTGTTTGAATCCCTCTATTTCTTTCCTCAGAGTCCTGTGGTTCTCCTTGTAGAGATCTTTCACCTCATTTGCTAAGTATATTCCTAGGTATTTTATTTTCTTTGTAGCTATTGTGAACAGTATTGAATCTTTGATTTGACTCTTGGCTTAACTGTTATTAGTGTATAGAAATGCTACTGATTTATATACACTGATTTTGTATCCGGAGACTTTGCTGAATTTATTTATCAATTCCAGGAGACTCTTTGTGGAATATTTGGATTTTCCTTATATATAAGATCATACCATCAGTGAAGAGTGATAATTTGACCTCCTCTTTCTTGATTTGGGTATCCTTAATAGTATTCTCTTGTCTGATTGCTCTGGCTAGGACTTCTATCACTATGTTGAATAGGAGTGGTGACAGTGGGCATTCTTGTCTTGTCTTGTTCCAGCTCAACTTAGCCTATTAGCACTTATTTCACATAAAAAGAATTACCTTTATTTATTTTTATTTTTTTATTTTTTCTTTATTGAAGTATACTTTACATATCATACCTTTACTCCACTTTAAGTGTACAATTAAATGATTATCAGTGAATTTACCGAGGTGTACAGTTAATCACATAAATCAGTTTTTGAAGAATTCCTTTCCCCTATTGAGACCGCTAATTCTGCCCCCCAACTACTTTTCAAGCATGTCCCACCCCTCCAAAGTGCCCACCACTATCACTAGAGCAAATAGACAACCTACAGAATGGGAGAAAATATTTGCTTTCTACACCTCCGACAAAGGTCTGATAACAAGAATCTACCTAGAACTCAAAAGAATTAACAAGAAAAAATCAAACAATCCCATTTACAAATGGACAAAAGAGATGAACAGAAACTTCTCCAAAGAAGACAGAATAATGGCCAAAAACATACCTTTATTTTTTAATCTTTTTGGGTATGTGGTGGGAGCAGGTGGTTATAGAAAAGAAATGGTAATTCTTGGAATAACCGAAAGCTTCAGTCTTTTTTTAAAGCTCTGAATCAACATTTGGTGAACGAACCCTTCCATTTTATGCAGGTATTTTATCAAATGAAGTTATGTTTTTGTTTTGTTTTTGTTTTTGTTTTGTTTTTTAGATAGAGTCTTGCTCTGTTGTCCAGGCTAGAGTGCTGTGGCATCAGTAACCTCAAACTCCTGGGCTCATACTATTCTTTTGCCTCAGCCTCACAAGTAGCTGGGACTATAGGCATATGCCACCACACGCGGCTAATTTTTCTATTTTTAGTAGAGCCGGGTCTCGCTTTTGCTCAAGCTGGTCTCAAACTCCTGAGCTCAAGCGATCCTCCCACCTCAGTCTCCCAGAGTGCTAGGATTACAGGCGTGAGCCACCACAACCACCTCAAATGAAGTTAAAGCATTGTAGAAATTTTGGATTTAGCCATGTGGCCAACCAGATGTTAAACAATCACATCGTATTTCATGGAGTTAGTTCTAGAGCCTAAAAGGGCATAATGGATCTTATCCAAAATTGTAACTTGAAGTATTATATTACATTGTCTTTATGCAAATAAAGAAAATTTCCTCTACACATTTTAGACTATGGAAATTTTATTGACATTTAGAAAAAAATAGTTTAAACTGGAAATCTTAGTGCTATTGATTGAGACTTGAGATACTAAAATAATTTACATACATAAATTTTGGCAAACTCCAAAAGTTTTTTTTTTTTTTAACTTCAAGGTGACATTCAGCTGCTATCAACATATTCTGTTCATGTGATCACTCAATGAATAGAAAAATTCAGTGTCACACATGTGTATCACTAAGTGCTTTGTTCTTTCTCCCTCAAACTATTTTGATTGATAACAGAGTTATGTGATTAAAATATTCCATAAAAGTTGACTTCTATACAGACCATCTTATTGAAAAGTATGACTTTATATATGCAAAGATTCTTTTTTTAACATAATCAAACTTCGTTACCTCATCTTATAAGGGAAGGGGGTAGTGTTTTCTGTTGTCAGTGTGTTCCAGAAGCATATTGGATAAAAAACCCTATGAATAATAGTGAACATAGGGTCATAAAAATAAAATAATTATTCCAATATCTATTAAAATAAGCTTTTATCACTTCAAGCTTCATCAAATAATTTAGCATTGGATCAATTTAGTGAGGTGCTGTGTTAATGTTTACCTCACATTTTATTACCCAAAAAGGTTGTAGAACAAGAACTAATGGAAAGCCCCTGTAAAAAGAAGAAACAATTTGATATATTAATTTATTTTCAAGGACATAAAATAGTAAAGGAAATCCCCAGGCTCTTACAGTAGGAAATTACAAGTGGGACATTGAGGCCCAACAGCATTCTGAGTGATGGATCTTTCTGTTTCTCTAACACAGGGAGGCTCCAAATCAGGAAATCACATACTCACACACATTGTTCAACATTCTGACAAGTTTAACTGTCTCATTACTCTAAATCAGCTGGGGATTGTATTTTGTTTGTAATACTCCTGGATACATCATTTTCAAGCATCAGCTCTTCTGCAGGTAGATTATGAGAGAAAGCTTTTGTTTATGTCTAATTAGGCTCCTTAAATGTCTAATTGTCCTTGACCTTGGACAGATCCTTTGATTTATTGGGCCTCACACTTCTCATCTATGTAGCCTCTATTTCTTTATAGGTTTGTGGTCACAAAACTTGAAGTATACTAAAGTTATTTAGAGCTTTCCTGAATCCTAGTATTAGTAATCATAAACAGACTACATATCCTTTAAATATTTTCACTATCTTGAATACAATTAACTTCCCTTTGGAGGATACAAAAACCTCCAAAACATTTATAGTCACTTTGCCTGTGTTTTAATCCAGTGGTAAGGCAGATGCAAATACAGATGTCCTGGTATGACTGGGTTCCCCATAGCCTTGTGAATTAGTGAAAAAATATAGCAAGATAAGGGATACTAATTAAGTACCTACTTTTTCATTACACAAATAACAGATGACCTAAAATATGGTGTTTGTGTGTGAAACAGATGCAAATAAAAATAACAGTAAGTGGAAGGTAACAAGGAAAGGTCGCATGCTTTACCAGCAACAACCCTGTAGGGTACATCTTGTTATTCCTATTTGACTGACGAGGAAACTGGAGTTGGGCAAACTCAAATATGTTGCTCAGCATCATTTAGCTCATAAGTGGCCAGTCCGTCTTACTTCAATGCCTGTGCTTTTATCATTATGCAATGACAATACTAAAGAAACATGTTGGCATAAAAGAAAGTAAAATATTGTGTACTTTGGATGATGGATGGAGAATTTTATTAAAGAGACAGACTTATTCTACATTCTCTCAGCATTTTCTGCAATAAACCTATCCATTCTCGTAAAAAGTTTTCATTGTCTCATGTTTTCAAATATTGGTTTTCTAAGACTGAAATTTAGTAAAATATTGCCACCTCGCGTGATTTACTTGCTCAAAACGTAGTGCACCTACAAAGACCAATTATTACTTTTTTAGGATTTAGAGGAGTCAAAAACCCTATGAGATGATATCTCTTTGATGCTAACCAATGATCATATATATAGCATGATGCATAATATAGCAATATGTTTAATTAGTTTAGTTATATAAAAGTATCATTTTATGAATTTGTTTATTCCTGTTAAATTTAAATAAATTTGTTTATTCCTTTCTCACATAATTAGAACTATTTTTTAAATAGAAGTGATGAACTCTGCTTTATAGTGTGCTTACGAATTGTAAGTTGTGTGCTTCACTGTTTGCTATTTTACACATCAACCAACTGAAAAATTGGTATCATTAAAATAAAATATGTAAACATGAGAATCTTTGGTGTAGCCTATAGGAGATTTTTTCTCAAAGTCTCACTATATTTTAAACACCGGACTTACTTTTATGGCATTACACAAGCCCTGAGACTAAGAGATAAAACATATTCACTTTGTTACAGTAACTGGTTATCTGTTAAACTAATACCTGGCATTTATAACTTTGAAATATATATTGCACATTAGTGATGTGCTAATTTTCTATGATCTAGTACATCTCCAAAGTTCTTCTATTAATACTCATATACTTTTATGGAGCTCACCAATATCATTGCTTTAGTATATATGTATACACATATATGCAGGTGGAACATCCCTAATCTCAAAATCCAAAATGCTTCAAAATTTGAAACTTTTTGAACAACAACATGAGATAGTGCTACGTCTGCTTTCTGATGGATCAATGTACATACACTGTTCCTTGTACAAAATTATTAAAAATATTGTATAAAATTACCTTTAGGCTATCTTCATAAAGTATATATGAAACATAAATAAATTTCATGTTTGGATTAGGGTCCCATCCCCAAGATATCTCATTATGGATGTGCAAATATTCCACGATATGAAAAAAAGTCCTAAATCCAAAACACTTCTAGTCCCAAGCATTTTGGATAAGGGATACTCAATGTGTACTTGCAGTTACATACATGTACACATACAGACACATGCACACACACAGACATATAATTGCCATTTGAAATAAAAGTAATATATGTTTTATTAGCAAATGGTGCTATATTCAATATGGGCATTCTATGTGTGTGTGTATATAATATATATGTATATATACATATGTATATATGTACAAGCATACCTCTGAGACATTGCAGGTTCAGTTCCAGACCACTGTAATAAATATTGCAATTAGGCAGTAACACTATTTTTGTTTCCTAATGCAAATAAAAGTTATATTTACATTATAATATAGTCCAGTAAGTATTCAATATCTAAAATGCCAATGTACATACTTTAAATAAAAAAGACTTGATTGCTAAGAAATGGTAATGATCACCTGAGCCATCAGCAAGTCAAAATATTTTTGCTGGTGGAGGGTCCTTCCTTGATGTTGATGTCTGCTGACTGATGAGAGTGGTCCTGGGTGGTTGCTAAGGGTGCATTGGCTGTGTAAATTTCTTAAAATAAGAAAACAATGAAGTTTGCCACTTTGATTGATTCATTCTTTCATGAAAGATTTCTCTGTAGCGTGCGATGCCATTTGATAGCATTTTACCCAAGAAATGCTTCTTTCAAACTTGAAATCAGTCCTCTCCAAGCCTGCTGCTGTTTTACCAATTAAGTTTGTGTAAGCCTAAATCCTTTGATGTCATTTCAACAATGTTAACAGGATTCACCAGTAGATTCTGTTGCAAGAAACCACTTTCTTTGCTCATCTGTAAGAAGCAATGCCTCATCTCTTCAAGTTTTATCATTAGATTGCAGCAATTAAGTCATATCTTCCGGCTTCACTTTTATTAATAATTCTAGTTCTATTGCTATTTCTACCACATCTACAGTTACTTCTCCACTGAAGTTTTGAACCCCTAAAAGTAATCCATGAGAGTTAGAATCGACTCCTTCCAAACTCTTGTAAATGTTGATATTTTGGCCTCCTTCTGTGAATCACAAATGTTCTTAATGGCATCTAGAATTGTAAATCCTTCCCAGAAGGTTTTCAATTTACTTTGACCAGTTCCATAGAGGAATCACTATCTATGGGAGATATAGCTTCATAAAATATAGTTTTTAAATAATAAGACTTAAAAACCAAAATCACTCCTGATCCATGGTCTGCAGAATGGGTGCTGTGTGAGCAGGCATGAAAACAACCTTAATTTTTTATATCTCCATTAGAGGCTTTGATGACCAGGTACATTATCAATGAACAGGACTAGTTTGAAAGAAATCTTTTTTTTTTCTCAGCAGTAGGTCTCTACAGTGGGCTTTAAATATTCAGCAAGCCATGCTGTAAACATATGTTCTGTCATCCAAGCTTTGTTTTTTCATTTATAGAGCATAAGCAGAGTAGATTTAGTATAACTCTTAAGGCCCCAAGACTTTTTTGAAATAGTAAGTAAGCGCTGGCTTCCACTAAAAGTCATCAGCTCCATTACTCCCTACAAGAGAGTCAGCCTGTCCTTTGAAGCTTTGTCCCCTCTAGGTATCATAGTCTTAGATGGCAGCTTCCATTTTAAGGTTGTTTTATTAACATGGAAAACCTGTTGTTTAGTGTAGCCATCTTCATCAATTATGTTCTGTGTAACTTGCTACAGCTTTCATATCAGCACTTGTTGCTTCGAATTGCACTTTTATGTTACAGAGATGGTTTTTTCCCTTAAACCTCATGAACTGATTTCTACTAGCTTCATACTTTTCTTCTGCAGCCTCCTAACTGCTTTCAGCCTTCTTAAAACTGAAGAGAGGTTGGGCCTTGCTCTGGATTAGGCTTTGGCTCAAGGAAATATTGTGGCTAGTTTGGTCTTCTCTCCAGACCACTAGTACTTTCTCCATATCACCAATAAAACTTTTGCTTCCTTATCATATGTGTGTTCATTGGATGAGCACTTTTAATTTCTTTCAAGAACTTTTCCTTTACTTTCACAATTTGGCTAACAGTTTGGTGCAAAAGGCCTAGTATTTAGCCTATCTTGGATTTCAATGTGCTTTTCTCACTAAGCTTAATCATTTCTAGATTTGGATTTAAAGTGAGAAAGGCACAAGTCTTCCTTTTTATTTAACACTAAGAGGCCATTCTAGGTGTCATTAATTGGCCTAATTTCAATATTGTTTTCCTGGAGATTAGGGAGGCCCAAGGACAAGAAGAGAGTTAAGGGAATAATTGGGGAGCAATCAGAACACACATATTTAGTGATTTGGTCTGTCATTTCTAAGGGCATGGTTTGTGGTGTCCCAAAACAATCAAAATAGTAACATCAAAGATCACAGATCACAGATCAACATACAGATTTAATAATAATGAAAAATTAGACAAGTTGCAAGAATTTCTAAAGGGTGACACAAAGACACGAAGTGAGCACATGCCATTGACAAAATGGTGCCAGTAGGCTGGCTTGATGCAGGGTTGCCACAAACATTTAATTTGTAAAAAATGCAACATCTACAAATGGCAACAAAGGAAAGTGCAATAAAATGAGGTATGCCTATATATTGATATAAAATAGAGCATAACAGTTATATAATAAATTGTGTAGTAGTTATATAATAATTATGTTAATACAATTAATATAATGTATATGTTAATATAACATATTAATTGTATATTAACAAGCTAATTAATATAGTATTTTTATATATAGTACCAATATGGAAAACATAGTCATTTACTGATAAAAGCACATGTTACTCTTATTTCAAAGTGTAATTTCATGATAAAATAAATTTAGATGATTATTTAGTTGCTCACTCTTAGTTAATAGTGACTTATATATTCAAACTGATGTTTGATTGACCAGTGGACAAGTACTCTGTTATATGGTGAAAATCACTGGTTTATTTTTTGATAAAAAGTTACAAAGCATGTGTATGCACTTGCAGCATTTTTAAAAATAATACAATTTTTAGCTTTTGTCAGTAAAGTCTCAAGAGTCCCTCCTTAGTAGACAAGGATGGTTGTTCAGTTGCAAATAAGGTTATAGTGGGAGTGATGTTTTGTTTTGCTTTGAAGAAATATCTTCCTGGTCAAGATCTACCTATGACAGACAGGTTTCTATAGGTTTCTATGCAGTTTGCTAGATATTTTCCTAAATAAAAAAAGCAATGTATCTGCTATGGCAGAGGGTTTCTTACAAGTAACACATTATTGGTACTCTTCTTGTGGACAATTGCTTTTTTCTAAAGTCTGAGTAGATAGTGGATTGGATTTTTAGGTATATTAATAATAGCATGGGTTTAATTTTATTTAGGTTGTCCCATCTATTGTATGTAACAAGTATACAATTACCTAGGTTCAAATTGCAGAGTGTGGTGGAGATAGTGATGTGATGCCTAAATTCCCCTCCAAAGAAAGATTTGTTACCCTAGCAGCTGGAACTGCAGTCGGCCCTTTCTTGAACTGCCTCAGCCACAGAGAGCTGTCTTGCCCAAGTTCATACCCTTCAAAGAGCAGGCCTTGTCCAATAACCACTTGAGTAGGGAACATAAAGGCTTAGTTATTTTGGCCCAATGTTGGACATCTTTGATGGACCATTTTAGTTCCACAGCTCTCTGGAGGGTTAGCTCAAGCCATAGGACCTACACTGTAACACAGTTTCTTATTCCTTGGCCCCTAATCATCCAGCACATTAAATGCCGGCTGAGATTCTCGTTCCCTGAAGGATCATCCAACCTGAAACATAGAGTTCTCAGAGGAGATAGGAATTCCACTAGGAATCCCATTGCAGAAGAGTTTATACACACACACACACACACACACACACACACACACACATATACACACATATACACAGCCATATACATATCATGCACACAAACACATTTTTAAATTATTTTTCCCTTTTTCCTCCTGCCATACATGTGTGTATATATATTTATATATATGCATAAATACGTATGTATACATACACATATGTACATGTGTGTTTTCAGCAAGCATTTATAAATTCAATATATATACATAAGCATTTTCTGAGATGGGTAAGAAATCTAGACAAATTTTCGGTGATATTTAAAATAATCCCATTATGTAGCTATGCCAATATTTATTTAACTACTTAATATTTTTGACAATAGCTTTTCTTTCATTGGGTTCTCTTTATTATAGACATTCTCTGTAAATCTCGTGCATGAGACTTCCCATTTTACCTCTCCTCTGACAATCTAATTATTACAAATTTGAAGTTGTATAATTTTGAAAAGGAAAGCAATGAAATGCATTTTTATTTGTAGATAGAAGAGCTGCATTTTTCTTATAAGCTGGTCCAATAAAATATTAATAAATAGCAAAAACCAGAGGCTAAATAAAATTTGACTTGTTAAAATAGGTTTTCTAAATTATGGTAGGCATTAAATTAATCATGAGCTTTTTATTCAGGTCTTTTATTTTAGGAAAAGTACAGAATTTTATAAATCTGACCTCTTTTGTCTTCAATTATTTGTCCTCTACTTTTTAAAAATTACTTTGCCTTGGAAACTATAAAACTTTTAAGGCAAAATTTTTCAAAACTTTTCAGTTAACTCTGCCCTATTAAAATCTTTTTATAACTCATAATTGGCTTCACTAGTTTTTATTATTATCGGTAATACTTAAAAGTTTACAACCAAATTTGATGAGGTAAATCTGCTTCCCTAAATGATCTGCAATGCCTCTGATAGCTGGTTATCTAATACCTCTGATATATATACAAGATCTGTCCAGAAAGCATCCAGATATGCAATATGAAAAATAGAGACATTATTGAAAAAGATGCAAGATACAATTAACATTGCACATAGGACAATGATGCTTTGTTCCCCTTCAAAGTAGGCACTTTGGGACCTCACACAGTTCTCCCAGCGTCCCTTAGTCTAACCCGTACACGTTCAGCATTCTCAGGTGTTCTGCTTGTTGCAGGCCTTCCAGAACGTGGATCACACTCAGCAGATTCTCGGCCACCTTTGAAGCATCAGTGCCACACTGTCATTTGTGCTGCGCTCGTCGCATCCTTTCTGAAAGCCTGCTGAATCATCCAAATAGTTTCTGGGGAGGAATTTTCAAGCTTAATGTAACATTTGATGTCGATTCGTTGCTCTACTAGCTCAGTGATTTTGAATGTGACAGCCACACAGGGCACATGCTCACTCAATGGCATTTTAGCACTCCACAAACTAGTACAGTGAAGTCGTCATTGTGCACACATGCGCATTACAGTCCACTCGACAGCTCACATCAATGCCGCACAAACTGTTCTCATTATATCAATAATGGCTGAATACTTCTTTCTGGGCAGCATATACATGCATATATATGTATATATATCAGCCGCCTCTAATCAGATGACATACTATCGGTGGTGGCTACTATGTAATACCATTTAAATATTTCTACCAGGTTATGATGCCAGTGACTTCTGCTACAGGCAAGCAAATGTCTCAATTAACCTATCTCTCCAGATATTGTGGGGTCAGTTTGCCATACAATCTCATTTTCTGATAGGTCCCAGAAAAATCATTGATTTCACTTTTTGAGGGTATTTTTTTTTCTTGCTCTAAGGATAGGAGCAATAACTTCCAAGTTCTTCACATAGCAGAACACAAATGGAAATCTCTGCTCTTGTTGTTATTTATAAAACTTCATCATTTCATTGCATCTCTTTGAGTATTCATTATTTTAACAAAATAAAATTGTCATCTTCCTCTCATGACAATTCAGTATTAGTGGAAACAACTGCTTCACATATTCAGTGATGTTTTTTCTCCTCTTGGTTCATGCATTTTTGAGTATATTTTTAGTTCTATTTATATTCATTAGTTTACATCAAACTCTTCAGGTTGTTCAGGTTTGCAGACAAAGTTAGCAATGGAAATTAAAAAGTGTATTTTTTCTAGCCATGAATTTTCTGCTAAAGTAGAAAAAAGGGGGAATTCTCTCATTCAATTCTTCTCCTATACAAAAGTGTACACCCAAAACCAACAACAAATAGCCTCATAGACACAAAATGCTCAAGCAAAACCATTTCAATTAGAATAAGGCAAGAATGCTTACAAGCATAATTACCAGCCAGCTTTCTGAGGTTCTAACTCTATATGCAAATAAAATAAAATCATTGTTATAAAAGTATTAAATAAATTGCTACATTATAAAAATAGTTACTGCTCTTTGCAGAAACTGTGATTATATAATTATACAATCCTACAGAAGTTAGCAAAAGTTAGAAAAATCAGACAGAAAAATTAATGTCAGATAGAAATAAGATAAATATTCAAACACCAGAAACCAATAGTTTCCTCTATCTCTCTGTTTCTCTTTGCCTATACTAAAAATAACCAGCTAGAAATGAAAATGGAAAATTAGTTCATTTACAATAATGATAAAGCTCTGACTTTTTATAAAATAAGCAAGAAATACAAAAAAGACCTAAATGTTAATAATCTATACACCTTTATTTTAAAAAATAAGGACTTAAACAGAATACATTTGCAAAAAATATATTTGCAATGTATTTCTACACGGGAAGATTCTATATCATCAAAATATCATTAATCTCTAAATTAATACATAAAATTAATTTATTTCCAGTTAAATCCAAAGAGGTATAGATCTTTAACAATATGATTTTAAATTGCATATGTGAAAAGAATATTACAAAAGAAAAGAAAATGATACAAATTAAAACTAATGAGGAAGGACTGGTCTTGGAAGATATTAAAGCTTAAAATAAGACCAATATAATCAAAAGTCTGGCTCAGAAACTGGCAAATAGACCAAATCTGTGTTCATTGCCAGGGGAACAAAATAGACAATCTATAATTGGTCTAAGGGAATTTAATATAGACACCTGTGGCATTTAAATTTGTAAAACGATGTTTTATTTAATTAATGGTGTTGGAAAAATTGGCTATCCACTTGACAGAATAGAAAGTTGGGGCCAGGCTCAGTGCCTGTAATCCCGGCACCATGGGAGGCCCAGGCGAGAGGACTGCTTAAAGCCAGGAGCTGGAGACCAGCATGAGTAGCACAGCGAGACCCTCATCTCTAAAAAAATTTAAAAATTAGCCAGGCATGGTGGTATGGGCTTGTAGTCCCAGCCACTTGGGAGGCTGAGGCAGGAGGATCTCTTGAGCCCAGGAATTCGAGGTTACAGTGAGCTGTAATTGGGCAACTGCACTACAGCCTGGGTGACAGAGAGAGAACTTGTCTCAATCTATTCTTAAAAAAGAAATTTAGACCCCTAAAAATTTAGAATAAAAAAAATTAAAAAATGGTTTCTTTCCTAAACTAGAAAACGCAGAGACTATAAAGTGAATGATAGATATATTGTATTAACAAACTCGACTCAAAGCGTGCATGAAAGATGCTGCAATAAACAAACAGGAAACTAGGAGGTTGACAAAATATATATACCATATATGAAATCTTACAAATTGATACAAATTTGTCATTTGATAAGAATTTATCACAATGAAAAAGGGCAAATTATATGAAAGAACAATTATTAGAAGAGGAAATATAAATATGAGTAGATGCTCAATTTCCCTATTAGGGAAATGAAAATTAAATCTATAATTACATTTGTAAAGTACAAAATTGTAAACTGCATGTCTTTGTCAATGTGTCAATTTGATAATGTCAATTATCAAATGCCAAGTGTTAGCAAGATGTATCACGTGAATGTCTGTTAGGAATAAAGATTGCTCTTCTGTGGAAAAGGACGAAGAAAAAATACTTCTATAATATTTGTAATGACACAATAGAAAAAAAAGACACTGCAAATTTCTAAATCAGTTTATCCTGTCACCTGTTTGATTTTCTTGTCCTCTGTCAGACCAGGACATTCCTAATCTAGAATCTTTAGTGAGGAGGATGGCTAAAATAAGAGTCTCCACTTGAAGAATCTTAAATTAGAGTAATTAAAGACTTGGCAAACCACTGCTGCAAGATATGGTATACAGTATAGATCTTGAGAGTTTCAGCATTAAAAAGTAGAAATTCCTTATATAATACTCTGTTGAAGACTGATAATATTGTTTAATCAAGAATTGTATCTCTAGAAACTGTATTCAGTTATGCTCATATGTGGTTGAAAGAGTGATAGGCTCAGCTCTAGCTTGGATGGCAATCTCATTTTTTCCAGTATAAACAATCAAGAACAATAGCAAACACTACCATGTTTATTGGTCATATATAATACCTTGTCTTAAAGAAGGAAAGGGTGGAAGATATAAAAACTTCAGAACTGAAGCCAAACATATATTAGACAAAATACTATTTCATAAAGTAACATTAAGAAAGAAATTGAGAGCTTCATAAATTCAGAAGAGTATCAAAACTTAGAGTCTAAGTTTTGGTGTATTTTAAAGTTACTTGTTTAATTATTTATTGAAACATATTTCTACTTCTGCTTTATGCTTGTTTTGGAAAGGTAAATTTACTCCATGTATTGATATATTAGGGATAAATTTGAGTATGATGCAAATTTTGCATTTGTTTGTGCATGATTTATTTACTGAAGAAAAACCAGGTGAATGCAGAACACTGCACTCAGCTAAATTACACCGTATAGAAACATACAAAATACACACATGCACACATTTCAAACATATACCAGCTCCCTTGGTTCAATGCGTATACTATCCTATAAAACGTGTTCTGCTATTCTTCATATTCATAAAATTTTTTACATTAAGCACAAAAATAAAATTAAAACAAATGAACAAAAATACTCTTTTACTATCCAAAACGTGTCTAAGAGTCCTGGTTCAAAAACACCAAGATTTTGATGCGAAAAGAAGTTTTACATGTTCAAGTGAGATATAAAATAATAAAATGTTTTGAAAAAGATACAAAAACAAACCTGAGAGAACATGTGATATCTCCCAAGCAATAAGCATAAAGGAATCCATATAGTAGACTATGAGAGACAAGACACTGAAAAGCAAAGAAAATGTCTATGGCTATAACAATATCAAGTACTGTAAAGTCAGTAAGAACAAGGCCTAAAGAAATAGAAGAAATGGAAAGATTTTGAACCATATGTCTTGAAACTCAAACAGCCAAAGAATTGGGAACAACCTCTCTCACAACCAAAAAGAAAGCACTATTTATATAGATGAACATTTTTTTTTCTTCCGAAAATTTTATTGGGGGAAAACTACAAAACATTTACAGTACAATGTTTACAGTCACAATTTGTAGTGAGCTGATTTCCCAAAATATATTACCACTCAAGTTGACTTACCTTGTTACATTCAAAAACCTACT
>CAUYRT010082622.1:0-26549 GCA_963574885.1 Lepilemur ruficaudatus | reverse complement strand
TGACAGAGTAGGTTTTTGAATGTAACAAGATAAGTCAACTTGAGTGGTAATATATTTTGGGAAATCAGTTCACTACAAATTGTGACTGTAAACATTGTACTGTAAATGCTTTGTAGTTTTCCCCCAATAAAAAAAAAATAAATAAAAAATAAAAAAATATAAAATAAAAGAATATGGCTAGAGAAAGAGAGAGAGAGAGAAACAGAGACAGAGAGAGACAGAAAGACAGAGACAAAGAAAGAAGATGCAGAAGACAGTGGACTATTCACAAAACTGGGATTTAAAAAGAATATTGACACACAGAAATCAGCAAAGGAGAGACTTCCAAAGGAGTCTAATCATCTCCAAACTAGGAGAGTTCAGGAGAGTATTTATTTTCCACAAAACCTATTTGGCAATTTCCATGGAAGCCAACACCTAAAAGATGAGGGCAGTATGTAGGTTGCCTCTACCTAATAAGCATAAAGCACCCCTTTTCCTTCTGTGGACAGATCAAAGGCAGACAAATAGGTCCTGATTGTTGCTTTTGAGCTCAGTGAGGTTCTCAAAGTCCAGCATGGGACCCTGTACCCCATACCACTCCTCCCTACTAGACGAAGGGCTTCATTGGGGCAGTTATATCTTTTTGGCAGACTGTTTTCTCTATCATCTATCATAACACTTGGCATATAATAATTTTTCTGGCATGTACTCGTGAATAAGCTGCATCAGATGGAGCCAGCAGCCAGTGAGCTGCTAAAGCAGGAGAACTGACCTCACAGTTAGAAAACCTGAATTGCCATCTCAACCTCATCCCACCTAACTTTGTGGCAGCCAACAAGACATTTCCTTCCTCTTGATTGTCTGCTCCACTTTTTGGAGGAGGGAACAGTCCTAAAGAGGTTAGATAACTTGCTCAAGGTTGCAGAGTTAACGATCACAGGACAAGGATCGATTCCCAAGTCTCCATTATTTCCACTGTACCCTGCTGTGTTCTTATAAAGTGAATTGAATCAAAGTGGAATTATAAAATATTCTCATTGGTACCATCCCAACCACAGCTACTCAGACTGCCTCTTACCCACTTCCCAACAATCTCCCATCCTAAGCTGTCATTAGACAGAAGATAATGATAATTGTAATGTGTAATATATAACGTGTGTAATCTATTCGAGTTACATTAATAATAACTTCTAACTTTTTAAATGTCTATTATGTACCAGGAACTATGCTAAGATCTTTACCAAAATTATTTAATTTTCATAATCACCTTATGAGACGTTATTATTTTTCCCGTTTTACAGCTGAGTAAACTGAAGCCCAGAGAAGGTATTTATTTATTTATTATTTATTTATTTATTTATTTTTTTTGAGACAGAGTCTCACTCTGCTGTCCGGGCTAGAGTGAGTGCCGTGGCATCAGCCTAGCTCACAACAACCTCAAACTCCTGGGCTCAAGCGATCCTACTGCCTCAGCCTCCTGAGTAGCTGGGACTACAGGCATGCGCCACCATGTCCAGCTAATTGTTTCTGTGTATTTCTAGTTGGCCAATTAATTTCCTTCTATTTATAGTAGAGACGAGGTCTTGCTCTTGCTCAGGCTGGTTTCGAACTCCTGACCTTGAGCAATCTGCCCGCCTCGGCCTCCCAGAGTGCTAGGATTACAGGCGTGAGCCACTGCTCCCGGCCTGAGAGAAGGTATTTAATTTACCCAATGTCAGCACTAAGAGATAAAATAGGAAGATATTACTTTCTCCATTTTTCTTGGTGACAAAGTGAGACTCAAAGCATTTGTGACTTGACCAAAATTACTAAACTATTAAATGATAGTACCTATTCCAAAACCCAAGTTTTCTGACTCCTAGCATAGATTTTTTTTTCTATTACCCTTGCCTCTAGACTCATTGGATGCAAAACTTGTGTTAATTTGGCACAAATTATACTATTTAAATGATTTAGATAAATGAACATTAAGCACAAATCACTTAAAACATATACTATTTCAGCAAATAGTAGGAGCATTTAGTGAGCAGGAAGGGAAGGAAAGGCCACAAGTTGGAGGAAGCTTGAGGAGTTACCAAGTTTGGCAAGTCAATAAGAGCTAGACAAGGTTGGTTTCTGACAGTTGCCTCGATGAATGTATCTTTCTCAAACACAGCTGCAGGGGACAGAGGAAGTCAAACAACAAAAAAATAGTGTTTAAAAAAAACTGCTTTGACTTCATGTAAGGCCTAAAACCTCATATAATTTTAATGCTTAAGCATTCTATCCAACTTAACCACCTGGTGCTATTTTCTGGATTCATTTCCCAAGAGTTTAATTTTGTGTGCATAAGAAAAATTTGCTTCACTGAAATATATAATTTGGGGTAAGAATCAGTCATAACTGATATTTTGCTCAATTTTATACACTTAAATTGTTTCTGGGACTATAAAAGGTCTTGATATTAATAACATCTACTAAAATATTCAGACCAAGAAAAATATGGATGCATTGAGCTCTATACCAGTTTGTTCTCTAAAATCAAACTTGACTGAAATCATGTGTATCTCTTTTATGTATGTACAGTAGATTGTGCAATTAGGGCACATTTATGTCCAGCTCATTATGCCTTCCTGCATTGTCTTTTCTTTCTGTGTGATGAGGAATCATTTTGTAATTAAATAGCAGGAGAATAGAACATACAATAATTATGATATAGTCAGGTTAGCAAGTATCTTGGTAAGACTCTACTATTTTAATTTGCATGATAGGAACTGGTTTAATCCTGCCTTAATTTTTTTTTAAAAAAAAGTTTTTATGTATGCAGACCAAGCATAAAATTTTATCTGGACCTAGTAATAGAACTCCTTTCATCTTAGGATCATATTTAAACTAGAACTTTCAGATATTTGGTTGAGGTGAGTCAGTACTCTCTATGAATCCTGTTCCAGCAGATTTCTGGAGGTTGTTGTATGTGCATGACATGGACATATGTACAAATGACCCCCCCAAAACATAAGCATATGAGCAGATGCATCAACATACATATATGCAATTTCATACAGGTTCTTTCATTCATTTAGTAAATATTCCTTTAGTGTAAAATCTGATATCTGTCCAGTGTTCCAGACATTTAGATATAATAGCAAAACAGGAAAAGTTCCTGACTTTATGAAGCTTACATTCTAGTGAGAAAGACATAAAATAAATAAAAATGTTTATAATGTCACATATATTCATACCACACACAGACACATATGTATGTATGTGAATATACTCATCTTTCATTCCACTCTGTAAGTACATACACAGTTGTACCTGTTCAGGTCATTTAAAAGAGGGTGGAACATTTTTCCAAAGTTAAATATGCTCCAGAATTGGTTGGGTCAGGCTGTGGCACCAAGAAAAATTGCTTGTGGAATCCTCGATTTTTGGTCATTCACCCTCATTGTATCATGGAGTTGTGAGGACCAAATATTATCACAAAAGTGAAATTATGATACCATCTACCCTGGCATGTCACTAAAAGGACTTGACATTCTCTGACTGTCATATTTAGGGTAATGTAATTGGGTTAGAACACTGCAAAGATTTTCTTCTTCTTCAATGTCACTAGATTGGGAGTGAAAAGACCAGGCTTCTAATTTGCTCCCTGCAGTTTAATGGCTGTATGATTTGGGCACATCACTGTATCTGTTGGGGTCTCATTTTCCTCCTCTGTAGGATGAACTGGTGGAATCAGAATAGCCTCTAAGATTTCTTCAGGCTGTAATACCCTTTGCCTCTGACTGGATTCATTTACCTCGGTATCTCACTGCTCAGAGAGCATACAGCATCATGCCCTGTCTACATCTCATATTCTCAAGAACATTATACCCTGTACAGAATATGCTGTAGCCAAACTTGTCAACAGAGTCGCACCAGCGAAGAATCCATCTGACTTCCCCTTCTGTTGTTGTCTGTCACCAGCCTGGACAAAGCATATGATTCAAATATGGAAACTAAGGTTTAGTGTGTCAGTTCTCAGAAAGGTTTTTTCCAAGCCCATGACCATGATAGATTTCCCCTGCTACATGCTCCTGAAGTAGCCCGGGCTTATTTTCCACAGTTCTTACCACTGTGTCAATTATGTAATTATTGTGCTGTTTTTATTTATTGCCAATCTCCCTTACTGTATATTTTATAGGAAAGAGAATTTGTCTTATTTTGCCACTATATCAACAACATCTAAAATAGTGCCAGAGAAATAGAACATACTCAAAGGTTGTGTTTAAAAAGCAATGAATAACTTCAAAATAATCTGATTTCTCAGTGTGGCAATGATCAGGCAGCTCTTTTTTAGGAAAGCTTCCCTGGTCACCCTTCATGGCTTTGCCCTGGGCCTTTGGTATTTTTCCTTAACAGAGCCAATAGTGCAGCTGCTCCTTGGCAGGCCTGGTTTCCTGCTAGCATTTGTTTCCCAGAAAGCTGTATCTTTGCCACATTGCTTCAAATAGAACACAGGGACAACCACAGTATCACATATTCTGCCAGCCTGTTCTATTCCTGCTGTTCCACGTTGAATCTGCCCTTACAGATCCTGGCTCACAGAAATTGCATGTGAGTGCAATTCCCTTCAGTGCTCATAGCACGTATCCCATAGCATCCTTTTTTTTGTCTGAGAGTTTGCCATTGTGTGCCATTTCACACTGGTCAACAGGTGGACTCCACTTACGTATCTCCAAAACGTAAAGCTAATATACCAGGGACATTTGTCCCAACCTCAAGCTGCCTTTTTATTAGTAGTTTACAGCTTCTTTCTTCATTATGCAGTCATTTACAAATATACTGTTGAACTAGAGCCTGAGGATGGCTAGAGATTAAGAGCTTTTCTCCATGATATCAGATCTAGATCAGACAGGAAAGATATAAAAATTGGTATCTTCCCATTATTTTCCAGTCCCTGTGCTAGGTGGCTTAGCTTGTTTATTCACTTTAAAAAACCACCTTACCTATGATCAATGGCTGCAAAAAGTCTCACAGCTAGCTTGTAGCAGATACTTGCTTCCAAGTCTGTCTGATTCTAAACATATGAATGACATTCCTCACATGAATCAGTCTTGGTAATAGTGTTGATTTGAATTTGCCACATCCCCTTTTAGCTCCAATGTGTCAAATTAGTGAGTAATGTACTAATTCAGTGGAATGAGTATCACAAAGCAGCTGGTCATTTGCCAGCTTCTTGGAGATCTCTCAAAACTCCAGCCAAAAAAAACCGAAAACAAACTAAAAGCCATTCCTCTGTATAGTCCTATGTGGGAAAGAGTTGGAGAGAGCCAACAGGTCGTAATTCAGTCCTTGGAAGCCATTAGGATTCTGTAGGTTAAAAGCAATAAACAGTCTGACAATTAATTGCCAGGTATCTTCTAGGTCCTATATTTATTTGCATGGCATCAATACAATGGGCTTTTATAAACATGCCAATAGTTAATACTTTTCTTTTGAATTCTTGTTGTATTTTTGATCATATTCCTTTTATTTTCATTTATATTCTAATTTTTATTAGAAAGTAAATCAAGTGTGTTTGCTGAAAGCTCAGACATTCATTCTTCTGTGATTTTTGGGAGGAATGTTTGAGAAAGAGCACCACTCTCTAGTCAGATCCTTTCCAGATACTGATGTCTATACAATGATGAAAGTCACTCTTTGGCCTCAGAGTATTATATAAAATAGTCATTAAAACCTGAAGTTCCCCCATGGCCTTTTGATTCAATGTTCTATTTACAGAAAGTTGGTAGTTCACCTAGAAGTCTGGGACAAACATTTAAATCAGTTGTAATTCATAGCATAGACCAAAATTCTCCTGAAATTTTTCCTTCAAATCCCATACAGTAGGGAAATATACTGGGGCAACTTTGAATATAAGTCTAGAAAGTTATTTTATTAATATTATTAAGCATATGATGCACCATTAGTTATTAGTGTTCTTTTGTTGCTATACATTTCCTCACTCAAAACGGAACTGGCTTTTGGTTAAGTGAGAGGATGTTTTTTATATTCAAAGAAATATTACCATTTTGACCTAGATTAAGTATGGCAATATTTACACTGTATCAGGATGTTTACTCAGATGATAGTAAGTGTGTATCTTTTCTTAGTTTTGGCATAAGGCTTCGTCTTAACTGGATACTGAAGATACAGATGTATAGAAATACTTACAGGAACACTCTAATTCTTACCCCTCTGCGAATCTTCCTTTAGTCCATCACATACACATATCCACTCAAACACTTGCAAACAATTGCTGCATCTAGGCACAGAAGCTTCTACAAAACGCAGGCAGTCTGCCGTGTACACTTGTAAGTTACAGTGAAATGTTGGTGGTTGAGAGTAGCTAATGTTAACCTGTAGGCTTTCCTGTGTAAACATTTGGAAAATATTTTGCAATCTTTCATTAATAGAAATGGTTTTCTTGAAGAAAAAGATATTTATTTTTAAGGTTAAATTATATGATAATCACTTATAATAGCATTAAATGTTGATAGTGGTGTAATAGTTTTAAAGTAATTTATTATAGTTTCAATTAAAAAATATGGTAACATTTATAGAGTGAAGATTATTTGCCAGGTAGTCACTGTGCTAAGTGATTTGTATGCACTATCACCTTTACCTTCACATAGTTGACTGGCAGTTATCATCCTTATCTCCATTTTATGAATGTACAAACTTAGAGAAAGTGAGTAGCTACTAACTGTTGGCACCAGGATTCGATCCTACGAAAGTTTCCTCTGGAATCTCTATTATTAACCACTGTGCTAAACCATCTTTTAAACAACAACCATAACACAGTGAAGTATGTGAGCCAACTATTATAATCTCTTAACTTATATATCAGAAAAGTGAAATCCAGAGATTGGGTTAGAGTCACATGCCTAAGGTTACCAGATGGGATGGAATCGAAGCCTCTGACTGTCAGGACAGTGCTGTTTGTGCAAGGCAGTAATACCTTTAGGCCTCTTATGTCAGCTATAACCATATGGCTTTACATAGATCATGCATTTGTTCTCTTTGGGGCAAAAGTGTGATTCCTAAATTGTACTCTATACACAAAGTCTCTGCTATTCCAGCGCTCTCATAGGCTTGACATATACTGTATGGACCTTCCCATAAAAGTGAAAAGTCAGGGTTACCTTTTTTGCCTTCTGTGTCCAACTTAGCTCACCCTGTCTGTCTTCTGCAGCTCTGTCAGCCCTAACCTTGGCCATTCCAGGGCAACATCCTCTTCATTCTACCATAAAAATGACATTGCTTCCACTCCACAATGATTGGGAGTCAGAGCTTTCAGTTGAAACCATGGCAACCAAAAGGATTAATTTCTGCCGTGTCTCAATAGCACAATCATGTTATCTCTCAACAGTCTAAAAGATAACTCACACACATCTCTGCCGTATAATAACATACAGATAAAATAACAACCTAGAAACCAAATATAACCTTCCCAAATACATAGAAATAAAGGGGGTTGATACTGGATAATTCTAATAATATACTGTGTGTGCAGAGTTATAAAACAATTATTAATATAGTCTTATAGAAAGGGCCATTACAAATGGTTCCTTCTTATAACACACTGTTTCCTCAATATCTTGTCTTAATAGAATTTCCTTTTGTCCTGGCCAAAATTACAATTACTAAAGAAGTAAAATCTTGTTTTACATGATACCTCATTTTCAACATAACTGGTGAAAATGTCTGTCTTGGTGAACTTCTCTTCACCTCTGTTTTATGTACAATTAAAACTATCCTTTTGCTAAGGCCATTCCCACAGGAATGCAATAGCCCACAATGATGTACTCTGCCATTAACCCTGGAGTGCTCACTCTGATTCTCCGCATAATAAGACATACAGGAGAGTCTCACTGAGGACCTTTACTGTCGCTCATCAGGAAAACCCTCTTGGCACCTCATGAAGAATATTTCAGTGCTCACAAGTTGATAACTAAGACGGCAGAACAGCGGGTCAGATCTGATCCATGTGGAAACAACAAAGTTCTTGAAAGCTAAGCAATCTCTGGTTAAATCACTGTGTTAACAAAGTAGGGGTTTACAAGTTCAAGATTCTTACTTAATTGTGTAATTCTGTTATGATAACATCTTCTGAACTAGTTAAAGAATTGTCCCTCCATAGCGTCAAGTCTTATATGGAAGTAAACAGCTGTATTTGTTGTTGGCTTGAAATATGAGAACAAGATTGAAAAATCATGTGTGTGAACCCTTTTTTCCATGCAAAATCTATCACTATACAAGTCTCCAGGAATTAGCATTAATTGAATTTGCCTCTCTTCCAGTTTTGATGACAGAAGCCACTCACTTACTAGCTACCTCTAACAAAAAGATCCTGTTATTTGGGAAAGCTACAAGTAGTGAAGAGTTGTAAGATCCCTTGCAAAGGAACGTCTCATTTAAGTAATTATAGATACAATGAAAGTGAATAGAGAATTTCTTCTAAAAGGTGAGCTAATGGAATGCTAACACATCCTAGCTTAGTATCTCCCCATCTCTACTCCTTATTAGCCATGTGACTATGAACAAAATATTAAACCTCTGTGTGTTTCATTATCTCATTTGTAAAAGGGGAATTAATAATGGTATCTACTTCATAGAGTTGTTGAGAGGAAAAAATGAGTTAATATATGTAAAAATTTAGTTCTGTTCCTGGTACATAGTAAAAGTTTGGTAATTTCCACAATTCTAATTAATATAGCAGTAATAATTACTGTTGTTATAATAGCTATTCAATAAGTAGTCTCTGAAACATTGAATCACTGATCTCTGAACAGTATAAAGAAATCCATAGCAGATTTATTTTGTCTGTTCAGTTTCAACCATTACTCAGACTCTATTTTCTAAGTAATAAAATATCATTTTCTTTAAAAAAGAGTTATATTGAGCTAGCATGATCATTCTGATCTGTTTAGAGATGTAAGGGGGGCAAAGTTTAATTTAAGTATCTCTTGTATATGTTAAAAATATATGCCTACAATTTGGCAGAAAATTCCCATTTTAGGATTAAAGTTCATTTGTCCTTCACAAAAATCATAAGGTCTTGATCTATAAATTGATATTCTAAGCTTTTGCATAAAACAGAACTGTTAAAAATACACTGGATTCTATAGTTATTTTCCAGCAACCAATATGACTCCTAAATAATTACCCTAAAGCATAGTACATTCACCATTTTTTAATTGGAAAAAATCAATGTCTATATTCCAGGTAGAATTTTGTTATTTATTTAGTTTTCTCTATCCATACTATCCTCCATCCTTGCTTCTATTTGGTAAGGTTAAACACTCTACTGAATTTTCTCTTCATTGAATCAGATAAAAAATTTTTCATTCACTTCTATAAGTAATAACAAAAACTACTACTGATATTTTCACTTGATTGTCTATATAAAATACAGTATCTTTAATCCTCCCAACAACCCTACAAAGTAGGAGCTATTATCTAATGATAAATGAAGACACTGGGGGTTGGAGAGGTTCATAAACTTGCTCACTATCATGTAGTTGAATAAAGAGGTAGGTTCAAGATCTGATCCATTTTTTATGCAGGTTCTTTCTAACTCACCAAACTATCTCGTATCAAGGAATCTAGCTGACTGTCATCATCCACCACCCTCAGTGCCAGCTTTTCCCAGTCTCAGTGCTTTGATCTCACTCTGGTTTCTTTTCTGCTTCATGTCTATATAGCTCTGTGTGTGACCCCCTAGATTTTTATGATCTGAATCTTCAACTCAACCAACTTCACTATTCCCAATTCTTATTTTACCTCATTAGGGATTCTGCTTTATCTTGGCCTATGTGGGAAATGAAAACACCTTATATTGACTGTGAAGCTAAAATTATGGAGTAGATCCTGTGTCTAACATAATTTTTCATGCACAAAACGCTGGTATTCTTTTAAAAGGCTTTCTAGGAGACAATGTGGCTTTACATAAGCAATTTAGCTGTACATAAGCAAGCACGATGAAGAGCTTGGTTCAATGGGATAGCTGTTTGTTTCTACCATCCTTTCATTGAGATGAAGTTGTAGTTGTATGCCACCCACCGTTTACAATGAATTCTCAAATCAGCATTAAAAATTCAAGACAATGGAAGGCAAACAGTTGAAGAAATTGAAGTTCAAATGTCCAAATTATTGAACATAGAAAACTCTGTTCACTGTCCCACTAAATTTAGTTTTCCTGTGAATAAATATTCTGATTAAGCTTCTACATTCGAGCCATTTTGTGCTTTCCTTTCTCATTTAAATTTTAAACTCTTTTATTTGATTGACATTTTAAGCATATTGAGATTTATTACATAGACTCAAATAACTTTAACATAAATTTTAATTATTTTGAAGGAGAATTTTTTTAATTTAAAAGCATAATAGTCATAAAACTATTTAAGATATTATTACCAGCATACTAAAAGAAGAATGTCCATTAAAGCATCATCTTTCTCATACAATTTTTATTTAAAATTTTGTTAATTTTTTATAAATAATGGAAAATTCTCACATTTTTAAATAATCTAATGCAGACTTGCTTTAGTAAGGTTCCACTTCTCATTAACACTGAATCACACTGTCTGATGGATGACTAGACTCTTGAATTTTTAATTGTAGCTTGTTATCTAACTATTCTCGCCATTTGAGGATGTCTCTTTTCAAAAGTATATTCTCCCATCCCAGATCTGTTGTAACCTAGGCCATGATCCTTGTCAGCCACCCTGAACATCTTGCATGATCCATTGGCCCAGACATGTCTGAAAACGGCAAAGAGAATTGGCTCTTCAAATTAGGGCATCCACAGGCTTTAGTCCCCCACAAAGATGATCCCAATAATGTTTTTTGGAAGGGTCATTTTATACTAATGATAAACTAGTGTTTCATTATTCAAACCAATAGCTATCCTAAAAGGGAAGGCATGTGTATTCACTGGTAATTGTCACTGCATTCTCAGTGAAACAGCAAGAGTCCCAAAAAGGTTGGCAGATTTTTGTTAAGCTGTTTCTTTGTTTTGTTTTGTTTGTTTGTCTTAAGTTTTTTGCTCTGCACTATCTCTCGAATGTCAGGAAAACATAGCTGAGCAAAGGAGTTTCCCAGAAACAAGATTTTGCGTGAGGATCTCTGCATTTACCTTTCACAGCCACACTCACTGTGTTAAGTTTTAAAAGTCTCATCTGGTTTTCATACTGTTATAGAATTTTCTTATCAACTAGGTTGAAGAGTAGATTATCTCTGTGAAATAAGGGCTGAATTAAGTCTCCCAGGCCACTACTTTATTAGAGTTCTTCAAAAATGCAATGTTTTTCTGATATTTGCCTTCTCTCTCATTAAAAATTGTTCATATTCTTTAGGATTGCCAATGTTGGCATTTAATCTTTGTATTCCTGCTATTTTATTATGACTATCATTTAATACTTGAAAAGAAATAGTTCTATTAACAAGATAAGTTAAAATGGAAATCTTAAAAGGATATACACAATTTAAAATGCCATAGAATTTATTTGTTAGATACTTGCTGAAAATTATATTGATATGCTACTGACACAATTATCCTTTAATTATATCTGAGATATAGACAGCAGTGCCTTGCAGACACACAAATATATTTCAGGTAATTCAAAATATACGTGTTTTCGTGTATGTATGCAGGGCATGTAGGGGTGTGTGTGTGTGTTTACTTTTTACACAGAAACATAATTGGTCCTCTAAGTGGCCAAGTTCTATAGGTATGTTCATAAAATATTAAATTTTATCTTTAAAAACACATCTGGGGACAATGTGAATTTTATTTATGATTTTTATCTTTAGTACATATTAAGAAACAAAACTTAATTAAATGATTTTATAGGAACTGACGTTGGCTGTCTCAGGATAAAGCATTCTGCATGCAGGACTTAATGTTTTACTAGAAGGAAAACTTGCAAACTGTTGCTTGAGAACTCTAAGGGCACGTCCCTAAACTTCGCACAGCATAACTTGACACTATAGAGCAGGATGTGGAAGTGACTCCTAAATGTTAGCTCAGAATGTAAGATGGCATTAAGACATCAAGATATCAAAGATATTGGTAAGATATCAGAGACATTGGTGGGGTGTTGTGTAAGCCTCAGAAATCGGACGTTGGTCAATTGTTCCCACGGCCAGGTTACTCTTCAAATCAAAGACCGTCTGTGTATATGTTGCATGACTGTTGATTGTCTCATGAGTGTTTGTCTTTTATGTATGATTAATACACAAAATGTTTTTTTTCTTTCCTTTTCCCTTTTTGTAGAAATTATTGAGCCTACTACCTCTAGTCCTGTCACAAGTCCAGGTCAGTATCCACATACATTCACAAAGTATGTTTGGGTACTTTTTCCATCAAACAAGCCCTTCACATCATCACAGAAATAAACCGAGTTGATTATGAGCCGTGTGCTCACGGCACTGCTTTAATGTCTGTTTCTTGTCCTCGTCTATCTGTGGTTTGTCCTCCCTTTGGATTTTGTGATCTGACCCTGATTTGAAGTTAACATCTTTGACTTTCTTCTGTGGGGCATATGGAGTAAATATATGTCACGTTGTAGAGTAGCTGCAAGGTGATGAGCTTCTGCAACACCTTCGCAAACAGCTGTAGAGAGTTTACAAGGTTTTCTGAGTAGCTATTAAAAAACTATTTACTTTGGCTTGGTGTTACATTATTATAAAATCATTATGAAACGAGAAGGCATTTAGTGCTTCTAAAGGGAACAATAGCTCGGGGAAAGCCTGTGCTTGTACTCTTGCGATGTTATAGCAGGAGATTTTGGTCTCTTGAAACTGTCAAGTCAGAGGACTTATTTCAGTTGTTGAGCTTTATTTTCAGATTGTGCTTAATTCAACCACAAATACTCAGTCTGAAAAGATAGGACGTTGCTATAAGTGTTTTTCTAAAAGTTATTTTCAACTGTGAACATTTCTGAGTGACATGGAATCGAGATAAAAGCTATTGATATTAGAAACAACCTTTATCTTGTTCTATAGGAATTTAGCAGTTCATTTTGAATGTTGGCTGCTGGCTATTTAAAGAAGAAAGTGGAACTGCTGAAGTTATTTAGCTTTGAAAAGTTCATAGGGATTTCTTGTAACTGCTGAGTTAAAGGATCTGTTGATGCTGCCTACCCATAAAGAGGTATAAGTTAGTTAAATAGTTGTTTCTCCTCTCATTCCAGAAATGGCACTAAATTTTAGTCTAAAACAGGATTTGCTGATCTGAGAAACTGAGTGTTTTAGAAATGAAAAAAAAATTCTATCTCAAATTGTAATCAATCAAAAATGCTTTAAATTGCTTTAGATGATTATGAATTATCCCCACCCCCAAAATGAAACAAGTTTGAGCAAGTCTATGATTATGTATTTAAAGAATCTCATAATATAAAACTTTCTGGTCAAATTATAGAACACTTTTTCATAACCTCTCAAACCAAAGCATATTTGAGCAGTCTATTTTAAATTATTTTACAGCTGATACATAGAAGGTTTAAGTTATATGACTAATAACAGTTTCCTATTTTACAGATGAGTTAATAGCCTCTCAAGTTTGAGTGTGATATTAATGTAATTAGAACTAGTGATCCTATGAATCTTATTTTTCTCTTAAAAAGACTTAATAGGTCAGATTTCTTTGAATACCTACAACCTCCAGAGTAATGTAATCTCACGTTCCTATGAGACCTTAGAGTTAATCTCGTTAGTAAACTTTTTGATCTACTTTTGCCCATCACTTTTAAAGAGGATATCAAGTAACTTCCATGCAGGTACATCAGCCTAGTAGGCTGAAGTGAAGATAGGATGAGTACTTTCTTTCTTATGCCATTGCCCTAATTATTGGATAAAATCCTCATAAATTAAAAGCATAGAGTACCTTCTTTATCCACTCAAATAGAGAAAAGTCTAATGCAAAATATTTTAAGAAGTGGTGTCTGGTGCCATCTGATACAATCCTATTTGCTGAATTCATGTTTTTGCAAAAAGTTTTATTGAAGGTAAGTATAACAAGATTCTTTTTCAGTATGCCATCTGTATCAAAAGTTCTTTCAATGGTTGGGGCTCTGACAAAGAAATTCACGTCATAGTGCAAAGAAATTGCTTTTACCTTTATAACGATTCATATGTCTTCAAACATGTATAGCATAAGGGTTACGAACATAGACTTGGAAGACAACTGCCTAATTTTGAATCCCAATTCTATTACTTTTCAGCTATGTAAACATTATCACTTAACTTCAACTCTCTCTGACTCAGATTGTTCATTTGTAAAATGGGGTAGAGGTGCAGTAACGATAGTACGGACTTAACGTAGAGTTAATATGAAAATTGAGTAAGTCAACATTGGTAAAGCACCTGTAAGAGTGCCTACTACACAGTAAGTATGATAAAAGCATAGGATAAATGTGGGTGAAAAATACACACACACACAGACACACACACACACACACACACACACGTATATATCCTTATGATATCCAGATATAGGAAAAGCTCAATGACTTGCTTAAAGGCAAGAATTTGGACTATATAGTAGTCTCTTAAGTGCTTTGAGACCTAGTAATTGTTGCTACTGCCTACAGAATTCCTAAGCAATAGCCATTATGACACCAAATTGCTCAATTTTTTGCTAGGGTTTATTATTTTGAAACTACAAATACATGAATGCATAAAAAGTAGTCTAAAATTGAATTCCTTAGCGCTGTATCTTTGAAAAAGATATTGTAAACTTTTTAAACAAAAAATTATTGTAGGAAAAGTCAATAGATATGTGTTGAATTGAATTGAAAAATGGAAAAACAAACTTAGCCATAAATGAAACTCATCCTTCATTAATTGTGAATTTGTGAAAGGCCTCGAGGGAACAGTTTAGTTAGGCAGGGATTTAAAGAGTATGTGGTTATAGCAGGACTGAAAAAATGGAGTAAATGATAAACAAAAGCTTTTAAACATATAAGCAGTCTGCTGAGTGAGATACAAAGAAGAAGGATTTAGCAATATATAACTCAAAGCAAAAGATCATTAAAGGCAGGTAGGAAAATAATTTACTCTATGAATAAAATCAAACTGCTAAAAAATTCCAGTTGTTCCGAACAAAGCTGTGAAAAAACATTATCCAAATAACAATAGTAAATGAAAATTCTCACCCAAGTATTCAGGAGATAAGAAATATCAGATTAGCAAACTATCCCATTTGCTGCTTCTACATAAGTGGAAAAAGAAAATGTAAAATACCTAGACACAAATCTCATATTTCCTAATATTCCTGCCAGAGAGTTAAAGCATAAAGTGGTTATAGTTATGAAAATATTGGACACACTGAAAATAGATTGAAGAGAGTGAATTTATATCATTTATGTCCATAAGTTCTAAAGAAATGAGGGTCTTGAAGTCATAACTTATATTTTTATATATTCTTGACAAGTTAGAATCTGTTTCAAATGAAGGGAATGAAAATTGAATTATTAACATCATTATTCAAGAAAAGGCCATGAAATATAGTATGTAATAAGAACAAAAGAAAACTATTCTTTGATCAGTCTCAGTCTCAGTTTCAAAGGTAAGGGTCATTTTTCATGATGAATGAGATATGCAGTGAATTTGGAAATATAGACTATTTTTATTGTAATTGCTGTGCTAGACCATAAGTTATTCTGGGTAATGGTCATCAAGATAAAAATGCCTACCATTAAGCCAATAATGCCAGCATCCTACTAAGCTACCTAAACCATTTCCATTTAATTAAAAAAATATAACTTTTTGTGATCATCTTTGAAGTGTATTTTAATATTAATATTGGAATTTTATTTTTGTAAGAGTAGAAAGGAGGTTAAGCCTGTCTACTTTGAATAACACAAACTATTATTCCTAAGATTTGCTATTTGTTTGCTAGTGCAGCTTGTCTGAATGTATTACAACAAGTATGCTCTCCTGTGACCTCGATCCCCCAGATCAAAGCTGAACTTCCTACTTTAGAATGAATTCACAATGGTACCATAATTCTGGTTTTGTATTCCTAGGTTATAATTATCTACAAAGCATCAAGGTGATCTTCTAAAAAGTGAAAATTTTAGTCAAACCAATAATCACTTGGCTTCATATTGCTTCAGAAAATCAAATAAATATTAATTCAGCCAATCTTTTTTAAGTCTATAGGCAGATTAAAATTGAGGTTTGTTTAATGCATCATGGATACCGCACTTAGCATGTGTCCTTACTTTGTCCCTAGAAGTAATCTTTCGTAGTTACCAACTGAAAATTTTTATTCTGAAAATAATTTATTTTTCAACTTCATGTTATTGGTGTAGTAAAAATAGCTTTATTTATATATTTTTAGACAAATGGGGAAGTAGTTTAAGAATATTATATTTTCCTATCTAATATTAAACCAAGAAAGTCAATGTAGATCCTTCAGTTGGACTCAGAAATCATCACTATTTAAATGCCTATTATTAAGCACACTGTATTTATGAGTATTTTAACATCATTTTTAAATCCACGACACAATCCTAGGGCCCTTTGATAGCCAAGGAAAAAAGCAAAACAATTGTTTTACCAAAGGTCACTCAGCAAGTATATGACAAAACCAAAATTAAAATGCCTAGAACTTTATCATCAAATATGTATGCCTTACTTTGAACAACGGTATTCAAAAAAAAAAAAAACCTGCAGAATTGAATGTTTGTAAACTGAATCATTTAAATTCACCAGAAGACACCACATTATGTAAAGAAATTCCACTTTAAATTGAATAATTCCTAACTGATTCACTTATTTAGCAAATAATTTTTCACTTTGCTAGTTTACTGGGTTTTGTTAAAAAGAAAAACGTCTTTATTTGACTTACCGCAGGAAGCCCATTTCCTATTTCCTCTGAAGGATATAGTTTGTCATTTAGCAAACATTTATTGAGTAACAACTATATCAGGCACTGAATGCTGGGAGCATAGGTTATTATCTTAAAGAGGTTTATAATCTATTAAAAAAAGAAGCATATGTATAGCTAACCATTATTTATGTTTAATTTAATTATATTCTATCATTTCAGTCTGAAGAAAGAAGCAGGCAATTTTGCCTGGAGGAAATGTTTGCATATGTGAACAGGGTCTTCATAGATTAGGCATAGTTAGCAAGAAATGGGAGTACCATAGCAAACAAAGGAAATGCTTAAAAAGTCAGAGGTCCAAAGTATAGGAGACTGAGGATAAAAACTGATTTGATTTCTGTATCTGTATTATCTAATACAGTGCCTGGTACTTAGCAGATCCTCCACATATGCCAGATGATTTCAACAAAAATACTGAGCCACTTAATAAAAAGTTTGAATGAAAAGAAAAAAGAAACGCACATAAAATTTAGGAGGCAACTAGCTACATAATTTTCTTTGGTTTACATTAGGTAGTATCCAAATTTTGTCATTTTATAAACTCATCTAAAAAGAAGAAGATACAATAAAAACAAAATAATTTATTACCAATTGAACCAAAACTCACATGCTCTTGCATTGCTTTATGGATAACAGAAATTCCTAAAAATATTTTTATGCTAGCATTTCTTATGGTAATTGATAAAGGACATTAAACTAGTTTTATAAATTACATCACCAAGTTCCAGATGGTGCCAGAAAAAAATGTCCAGTTGTCAAGAGGTTATCTTTCCTCAATAAATGAATGAATGAATGATTTAGAAAACCATATGTAGTCCACAGCATTAGAGCATAAGAAGAATCTCATAGGTAGCAGTAGTGTGCTTCAGTAAAACTCATTCAGGAATAGTGAGGGGTGAAAATACTCAATCAAAAATAAAATAATTACGTAATAGCAAGAAGGTTGGCAAATCTATCGATTTCCTTACTAAACAAAAAATTTAAAAACCTCAATGACTAGATCAATTGCATATACTTGGCTACCCATGGATGGATGGATGGATGGATGGATGGGTGGATGGAGGGGTGGATGAACAGATGACAAACTTATATGTGGCTCATAGGGCTAGAGCATTAGAAAAGCAGGAAATTGATGGGAGTTGAAAGTAGTGCAGCTTGTGTAGTATCCATGTCCCAAGAACTTACTGAGCACATGAATGTGTCAGACACTGGGCAAAGGTGATTGGCCCACCGCCTTTGTTTATGAATCTCACATTTCAATGAATGAGAGAGACATGAAAACAAACAGATTAATATAATGCAGTATGTTCTATGATAGAAATATGTGTAATGAACTCTGGGAACTCTGATAACAAGCAGCCTAAAGAATATTAGAAAAGGCTTTCTGAAGGAAGCGATTCCTGAATTTGGTAGTTTAAGCATGGGAGAAAAGAGGCAAAGCTGCTGCTCCACATGAGCAAAAGAACAAAGATATAAAACATCACAGTGTGTTTTAAAAGCTACAAATAATTTCTAGAGTATAAATTGAACAGAGAGTACAGTGGGGCTAGGTAAGTAGACAGGGTCTTGTGTTCCTTGCTTGGAAGCTTCGTCTATTTAACCTTAGGCATGGGCTGATTACTGGGCTTCCTATGGAACTCTGAGGGTTAGGGTGAAGAATTAATTGATATGAGTAGAACTGGCATCAGAAAAGGTTATTGTATAATACCAGGAAAATGATGATGAGAGCCTGACATGGGACAGTGGTAGTAGGAAGGAGAGAATGGGACCAATTCAGAAATTACTTAGAAGGTAAATGATAACAGGGCTTGCTTGTTGATTAGATTCAGAGACAGGGAGAGGGTGAAACAAGGATAACTCTCACTTTCTCTGTAGATGGTAGGATACCAACTGAGATAGGGAAAATATTAATACCTTTAATTTCATGTGAAATAGTTTGGACTTTATCCTTTTGTTTAAAAAAGGATCCAGTGTTTTGTCTTATTTCAAACAGGGGAATACCATTACTGTGTGTGTTTTGCAACTGTAATTCTGTGAAAGTAAGAAAATTCAGAATGAAGGTGAGGAGGCATCAAGCAAAGCCTATGAAAACAGTCCCTAGTGACAAGTTTGTTGCCGTCTCTTAGGAAAATGACTACCTGAGAACGAAAATCTCTCTACAAGCTGGGTAATGAGTTCCTACAAAATAAATATCAAACTTGTGGTATTATTTCAAAATTTATTTTAAGATTTGTGGGTTTTTTTTCCTCATTTGAAATAATCAAGCTTCTATTATTCTCTGATTATTAGAGTATAAAAAATGTAAAACAAGTAAGAATATATTTCAAATTTCAATTACTATGCCTGAATATAATGAATTCAGATATTAATTATAATTATCTATAATTAGTTGATTAATTTCTAGATAAAAGTATAGCAGAAAACCTATGATACAATTTAGAATATGATGCTCTTTTTAAAAGATTTTTCAAAGCAGGGTGAGGGTGCTCTATCTATACTTCTCATTGTTTATTCAAGTCTTTCTCTCTTGACATATCTTCAGCTCTGTCTCAAAATATCATTTTAGGCTTCTGGTCTTTTGATTTACTCTAGGCTCACAGTAAAGTACCACTAAAGAAATGGATCAATGCCTCAGAGTCAAACACTGAAAAAAAAAAAACAAGTCTTTAATATATTAAAGCAAATGATTATATAGGGCAGAAGTATTAAGATTGCTGATGATTACTATTACTCTTCTTTGTAAACATAAAATAGCATCTACTTATAAATATGAGTTCCTGTTAAGTATTCACCAGGTACTTTGTACTATATAAGTAATTATAGAGTTATATCACAATCATCAAATCACTTCATGCGTTGCATTATATTTGTTGATATGTATCTGCTACATCTCTGGATTCAAAAATCTTTTAAGAAAGGAAGAAATGTTTTTGTTCATTTTTTAAAAATCTTTCTCTCTATGGTATCTGAAAAATGACAAGAACATGGTAAAAACAACTCACTGCAAGAATCATACATGAGTGAGTTAATATGAGGAAATTTTAGCTGGATGAGAAATTAGAAGTATTGAAATGCTTTTATTTATTAATATAAATATATTTAAAATAGCTTATATTTTAAATTAAATAAACATGCATTATTCCAAGTCCAGCATAGAGCCTAGATTTACACTGAGAGAGAGTTCCCATAATATATCTACTCAGAAAGGAAGAGAAACACAGGTTGGTGATGGTGGAAAGTAGACTTTCCTCCCAAAATCCCTAGGAGAAAGAGAAACTTTCTTCCTTATTTAATCATTCCTGGTTTTCTTCCTTTCCATATTGCTGGTGGAAAGAAAGAAAACAGAAGAAGTTAACAAAAGACAGCTCTCCTAGCTGAATACCGAATAGATGAATGTGGCAGTCTCTTGCATTTAGAAAACACACAAGATTAGTTGAATGAATGAATGGATGGATGAAGGAATGATTTCCCAGGTATATTAGTTTCCTTCACTGCAGTAATGAATTATCACAAACACAGTGGCTTAAAATAGCACAAATTTATTATCTTACAGTTTCAAAGATCAGAAGTCCAAAATGAATCTCACTGGCTAAAATCAAGATGTCTACAGGGCTGTGTTCTTTTCTGAAGCTGTGGGGGGAAATCTGTTTTCTGCTTGTTCCAGCTGTTAGAGGCTGCCCACATTCTTTCGCTTGTGTTCCTCTTCCATCTTCAAAGCCAGAAATGGCCATTCAAATCTTTCTCACTGCCTTGTCTACCACTCTTTTCCACATTTAAGAATTCTTGTGATTACAGTGGGTAATCTCCCTGTTTTAATGTCAGCTGATTAGCAACCACAATTCCATCTGCTACTTTAATTCCCTTTTGCCACATAACGTAATATATCCACAGGTTTCAGGAACTATAATATGGACATCTTTGGAAAGCCATTATTCTGGGTACGATATCCAGTGAACAAATGATTCTTTTTCTCTACATCTAATATTTTCCACCAGAACCTACAAAGCCTCATGGGATTTTATCAATATTCAGGTAATGAGTATTTGAGAATACAAACTGTTTGAACATTGGGTTTTTTATGAAGTGTTTATAATCCACTATTTCACTGTAGAAAAGGTAAAAATACCATTAAAAGGATACTTCTTATGCTACATTACCAGAAATATTACAATATTTTATAAAACTAATGGGCTGATATTATACACACATACACACACATTTGTGTAAAGAGAAGACACAAAGATCTTAATGTAAGAGATAAATCCCACTTGGCCCACTGACCAATTGGAGAAGCGATTTATAACAGGAAAGAACCAGAAATGCAAGTAAATCTTGAAACAATTGGAGTTAATGACTTTCAGTCTATTAAGTGATAAGCCTTTCAATAATATATATACAATAATAATCCTTCCCTGGACACAGGATTCTGTAAAAGCGAATAAGCAAATACTTGCTTATAGTTGTTCTAAGTAGGGATGCATATATTTTAAGTTGGTTGTAATTTTGAAATAGTAAAAACAAACAGAAAAGGAAAAAATATGTTTTAATGGAGATTTTTGCATTTAAGGGAATAGGGTAAAATTGCTTAGAAGGTGAGTCATCTGATTTTTGCTTTTCACAATCACCTTTGGTGCAGTCACGGTTTTCCCTTGCTTTGTCTAGAATACCTGTATCCTCAGTCAGTCCTCCCAGCCCAGAGCTTCTCACTGTACTTGGAATTCAGGGAAATTTCTGTAGTACAAAATTAGCAAATTTCATCCAGTTGTTATTAGCAGATCAGCTGTTAAGACAGTGCATGCTTGTGTAATAGTCTCAATGACAAATAACCTCAAATATGCACCCTCCTGGGCATATTTGTGTTTTTAAAAGAAGCTTCCTATTTCTCATTTTTAATGGTGGAAATTTCCCCTGGTGAAATAGGCAGACTGTGGGGCTATGATTAAGCAGGAGAGCCTTCCTGTTGCCATATAAATCACTAAGTCCAGGGATCCAGCTTCTTGAGCTCTACCTGGTCATCTGGCCAGCTGTAGTAGCCTACTTTGCATCTTTATCTCGTTGTTTACCTTAAATCGATTAAATAGAGACTTGGCAAGTGCAAATAGACAAGGCTGTCTTGCGCTTTGTTTGAGGATGGTAATATTCACATTCACAATTGAAACTGAGTTACAGTTTAAAAAGTATTTTTAACAAACATCTACTCCTCAAAAATAGTCTTATGATATAGGAATTATTTGTATCAACATTTTACAGGTAAGGAATTTGAAGGTCAAGGAGGTTAAACAACGTACTCAAGGACCCACAAATTCAGCAAGTGTTTTCTATCTTATATGCTAGGGATTTTCCTGCATTGTGGTAGGCATTTCACTTCTATTTTCACCCCACCCTCACAACATCCCAAATGCATCTGCTGATTGGCTCCTGGAAAATAATCAGGGAGACCCTATTTGGACACTTTTTTTCTAATAAAATGACAACTAGTTTTCTCCTGAAGTCAACCAACTATATTTTGTTCATCTAAACAAATGATAAAGCATGCCATCTTTGATGTCACACCTTGTGTCTTAAGGATTTTGAAGACACTATGATTCTGAGACTATGTTAGTTGTTTTCAAAACAATGTCGATTGGTTCCTGGGCACATGGACTTTCTGCCTCTGATCGTGCAGCTAGGCAATCAAAATCTTCCCAGTTCATGGAGTACCTACCACGTTTACTTATTGCTTTTTATTGTATCACAGTAGCGCCAATCAACTTAGCAGAGTATTATAGTTATTAGGCAACCACACATATAAGCATGTGAGTCTGCGCCTTTACTGTCAGGCTTGATTTTTAAAAAGTATTGTGTGTGTGCATGTATGTGTGTGTGCGTGCGTACGTGTGTGTGTGTGTCAGAGAGAGAGAGGTGGGGAGGCAGAGAGAGAGAAAGAGGCAGGCAAGGGAGGAGGACAGTGGCATCATGTATACCCCATTTTACAATTGATGATTATGACTTGACTAGTTCCACTCCATAAGTATATTCTATTAGAAATAATTTCTGCTGCCATTGGTACATCTAACCAATTTTCATGTTTTATTCATAGCACTTTCTTGGTCTTTTTCTGGCTTTTACTTCTTTCTTTACCACTTTCCTCCACTTGGACCATCAAGCTCCCTTGATTTCAGGATTTCTCTCAGATTTTAAAATGAGATTCTATTCAGATACCCACATAGTTGTCTTACCTGGCCATGTAGATAATGAGTACATGGCCTGTCCACTTTCCAAAGTGATGACTTCTCTCTTGAACTTCCTTAAGTTCAAGAATTCATGTTGTATATGTTAATTAATTCATTTACTAATTTAATATCCTTTATATACTCTATTATGTACTATATACCAGGCTCAGTAAAAAAAAAAAAAAAAAAAAAAAAAAAACCTTAGGCTATAATCCTAAAATATAACAGTGGAGGCAGGAATGTGTTGTATACTTTTTCAGCACATTATGTGTTACAAATTCTGTTTATTATATTTATTTAGAAACTAGAATATGTGAGTGCACACGTAAGGAGCAAAGCAGTTTGATAAATATCTAATGCTTTTATTTTTGCCTTTGTGGCTTTCAAAGGCTTACAGTTCATTACTAATTCATTAATCTTATCAATTTGACAGAGCAGAGAAAATTATGAATAGACATCTGTGTTATAATGTATTTAAAGATGACCTGAAATATATACAAATCTCATTCTCCATGCTAACTACTCTGCTTTTCACAGCCAGAAGAATGTGGTCGCTAGGTGGCACCTCTATGCTGTATTCTCTGCTGGACTCATAAGTATCTCTTCCATAGACTGATTTGTGTTGGAATTTTGTAACATCTTCTCTCCTCCTATAGCAACATTTCATCAGACTATGATTTGCACTAATCCTGAACAAGGGTTGCTTCTATACGCTTAAGAGTAACATGATGAATTTGTTCATACTCACTGCCAATTGAAAAATGAAAAACTTAGTCCTATTGCCTCATTGTTGAAATATACTATGCTACACAATCTATTTGTATTTAATATCACCTTCATTTCGGGCTGAGTGAAATAGGATGTGTATTTAGACAATATAGTACAGTGATTAAGGCAATTTTATTTATCTAAAAGGCCTAAAATCAAGTCAGTCACATTTAGAGCTGCAGGCACGTCCCAACTCATTCAAAAGCATTCATGAAAAACATCTGATCCCTGTGTTCAACAAATCTCATTCCGCTGGGAATATAGAGTCTATAAAATGGAGTGATTGGGCTAGGTGATCTTAAAGTTTGCTTTCATCTCTTAAATTCTATGAGTTTCCTATAAACAGGGTATAAAAGGTCTATGGGTCTAAATCAGCTGTGAAATTGCTTTGGTATTCCTTATGAGCTTAGTTAAATTGACTGTTTCCCAGTCAGCTGGGTACATAGCATTTTTGTACTCTGAGATATCTCCACTGAATCTATGATTTTAGAGGAAGATTCAAGTGAGAAATAAGTCTCTTACCCCAAGTCAGAGTCCCTGGAACTAAGCTCAAGTGAGAGAAAATAATTCTTCAAATTCCCAGATTATTGGGCTTCTAATTAAGATTACCAAGAGTTTATAAGTCACAGCTAACTTGTCCCTTACTCTGACAAGTTGCAAAAATCATGGATCTTCACATTTCATTTATCCACTCATGAATTGATGGGCACTTGGGTTGATTCCACATCTCTATAATTGTGAATTGTGCCGCAATAAACATTCAAGAGCAAGTGTCTTTTTGATGAAAAGTCTTCATTTCCTTCAGGTAAATACCCAATAGTGGGAGTGCTGGATTGAATGGTAGGTTTATTTTTAGGTCTTTGAGGAATCTCCATCCTGTTTTCCATAGAGTACTACTCAGCCATGAAAAAAGATGAATTAATACCTTTTGCAACAATCTGGATGGAACTGGAGACCATTCTCCTAAGTGAAGTATGTCAAGAATGGAAAAACAAATACCACATGTAGTCATTATTAAATTAGAACTAATCAACGAGCCACACATGTACCCAGAGGGAAGTAAACCTCAGTGGAAATCAACTGGGAGGAATTGGTGAGAAAGGGAGGGTGAGAAAACCTACCTAATCGATACTAGGAACACTATTTGAGTGACAGGCACACCTACAGCTGGGACACAAGCATTACAAAAGTAATCCATGTAACCTAAAACATTTGTACCCCCTCAATATTTTGAAATTTTAAAAAGTCATGTAGCTCATGCAAATGCAGTGATTTCCAGTGGGTTTATTTAACCCAGATTAATGAAACCTTTATCTCCTACTGAATTAGGATAGAGTGAGAGAAAGTATCTGGTGGCAAATTAAAGCAGAGTAACTTGTACCTTCTTAAGTCATATTTGAAATCCCCGTCCAATTTTCTCTGTCTGCTCTCTCCTTTTGTCTTTCCCTGGCCCAGCCATGCCTGTGGCACTAAAGAGGAGCTGTGGATTAGTTGATTTTCCATATTTTTCACACAAGATATGCTTCATAGTAGGTAGTACACAGGAGCCAAAATGAGGTGCTATTTCAAGAATTTGAACATAAATCTTTCCTTTAAGAGTAAAGAGTTTAGACATAAATACTATTTTGAATAAACAGAAAAGTTTCTTAACTCTTAATCACTTTATAAACAGGTTACAGATCTTCACATATCCAATTAAAGAATGTGGAATATGGATTGGTAAGCTTCCAATGGGAATCACTGAGACAAAACCATTTATTGTCCCTTCCCCTTAAGCCTCGTCTGGGAGAGATCTCTCTGGCAGGCGAGTGCAACTGGTCTGCCTAGAAGGAAGCAGTGGATGCGTGAGACTAAGCCTGATTCCATGCTTACCCTGCAGCATTATAACAGTGGAGAGAGGTCAGCAAGTCTTAGTGGACAGCATTGGGGTGGAAATACAAATCACAATCATTATCATTTATTAAGCAATTACTCTGTGGCAGACACAGTGCTAAATAATTTTAAATACATTATCTCAGTTAACCTTCATGACAACCTTAACAGTGGGTATTTTGATCCCAATTTACAGAAGAAGCTGAAGCTGAGAGAGCTAATAAGTAATCTAGTCATTGCGGTCAGGATTTATCTGACTCCAACTCTTATGATCTTAAAAACTAAGCCAGTTTCTCAGCCCACATTCTCATCCATTAATACTGTGGATCAGGGCCTACAAATTCTATGAGAAATTGAAATTTTGTCTTTTCATTTTTTACAGTAATCCTTAAATAATCATTTTACCAGATATATTTAAAAAAGACATTTCCCTTTGCAGTGAATAATGAGCAAGTTTTAAAAAGCCCAGGTCCACATACGTAGTCTCAAGTCTATCACATTTTCATATTTTCTCTTTAAAACGAATTTATCCATATCTTAATTTGGAAGCATTATCAAAATAGGCTGCATAAGACCTCAGTTTGAATCTGACTTGTGATTTACTAGCTGTGTGTTCTTTTTTTTTTTTTTTTTAAGGTAAAATGATATTTATTTATTTATTTATTTTTTCTTTTTCTTTTTTTTTTTTATTGGGGGAAAACTACAAAGCATTTACAGTACAATGTTTACAGTCACAATTTGTAGTGAACTGATTTCCCAAAATATATTACCACTCAAGTTGACTTATCTTGTTACATTCAAAAATCTACTCT
>CAUYRT010082621.1:0-17243 GCA_963574885.1 Lepilemur ruficaudatus | reverse complement strand
CCAGACTCCCCCGCCTGCCTCTCCAGCCAGACTGGAGGTTCTCCGGGGAGAAACTAGCTTGTTGCTCTCCACAGCCACGGGGCCAGCTGAGTGCCCAGCGTACGTACGGAATGTTGCACCAGGACTTCATTCTCCTTTTCCTAAATGTCGTATTTGAAGCTAAACATGGAGAAATATCCTGTTATCTTTTGCACACATACTTTGGAACGCAAACATTCCAAAACAACAACAACAGGCCGACACAATTCTTCCCCATGTTTTCAGGGGTCATAGCTACACAACAGCCCCCTCCAGCTTTGCCCACCCCTACTCGTTTTTTCTTGTTTTTTTTAGTGACCATTTTGGACAAGCCCATCGCTGCTCGTATCCGAAAGCCGCAGGGGAGCCAGGTGGCATAAGCAATTTATACATGCAAAAGAACATTTTGTTGAAATAAGCCACACTAAAAACTGGAACACCATGAAACTACCTTTTGAAAATACAAAACCTACTCCACTTTGGAGCCTTGAGCAAAAGAACAAAAAAGGCCCTCTGATCTTAACATCAGCGCCACCACCATCACCCAACCTGCAGGGGCACATGCTGACCACCTCACCTAGCACGCTACAAAGACCATGACTGGATGCTGGATCCTGGCCAGGCGGCAGGATTTCCCCCAGCCTGCCTGAAAAAGGCTCCTCATAACCGACTTCCACTCGTACAGACTCGGTCCCTGCAGCGGCACGAAGGAAACCAGGACGCCCTGAGCAGAGGCTGGACATGCATTTTATAACCAGATCCCGGGAGGCATCCACACTGCATGCTGTGTGTGTGCAGCAGAATCATCTACACTTGTGCATGTGTATACGTGTGTGTATGTATGTGTCTATACATACATAACATTTCTAATAAAAAAAATCCATAAATGAGGCTCCAAGACACCCTTCTATGGGTTTCTCAACCTTGGCACTTTTAACACCTGGGGCTAAATCACTCTTGGAGGTGGAGCTGTCCTGTGCGCTGCAGGGTGCTGACCAGCAGAGTATTCAGGCCCCCACCCGTAAATGTCAGCCGCCCCCCTTGCCCCGGGTACACTGCCAGATCGCCCCTGAGGGATACAGCTGCCCCTGGCTAAGAACCGCTGCTCTAAACAACCAGAAGTTCTGCAGTCTAAGAGTAGCCTGGGATTAAAGTATACGCAGTCCTTGAAACTAGAACAGTCTACTCTCCTGGATTATTATGAATTACAGAGCTATCTTTTTGGAGAGGTCTTAAAAATGCACTAAATTCTGCATTACATTTTTTTGTCCTACATTCCATTAAAATGACCAAAATGTAAAGCTCTTATAAAGGAAATCTGTAGAAGTCATTTTTCCATGTACACACACACACACAGGTCAATATTTTACCAAGATGATTTTGAAGACTGTCACAAAAATCAGAACTGTTTTCTTTCATTAGCTTTACACCGAAGCCGGCAATCAGGGAGAAAACTCCGGAGATGGTCCTCCATTAACCCACATTCCATCTTTTCCTCAGTTGACCGAGATTTCTGTAGGTTACATAAATACTACTTTTGAATGACTGTTTATTTTCATTCGGCTTGGGGACAAAAAATAAAACGGATTGCTGGAAATACAGTCTACATTGAAGCTCGTATTTTATCCTTTTAATTATGACTCCAAAAAGGATTTCCATGCTTCCGTCGTCTGCCTCCTTCTCTCCACCCCCTCACCCCCAATTCTGGTAGAAAGTCTTGTTGCAGAACCACAGAACACTATTTCTGGGATCCCAGGACCAATCTCCTTTTTAAAACAGCTAAATTGCATAGCGTGGTGGCTCACGCCTATAATCCCAGCACTTCGGGAGACCAAGCTGAGAGGATCACTTGAGGCCAGGAGTTCGAGACCAGCCGAACAAGAGCGAGATTCCATCTCTGCAAAAAATAGAAAAATCAGCCGGCGTGGTGGCGCACACCTATAGTCCCAGCTATTGGGGAGGCTGAGGCAGGAGGATTGCTTGAGCCCAGGAATTTGAGGCTGCAGTGAGCTATGATTGTGCCACTGCACTCCAGCCTGGACGACAGACTGAGATCCTGTCTCAAAAATAAGTAAACAAACAAATAATAAATGAACAAACAAACAGCTAAGATCAGAGGCAAGGGGGCTCTCAGAAACAAGACCAACACTGCAGGGCAGATATAGTGAGTGATGCCACGGCACACCTTGAGGTCTTCCCCGCATCCTCGGAGGGTTTGGCCTGGGGCCCCACCCTCCCTAGCTTCTCCCCCAGGCTGAAGGCTGAACATCAGGAAAGCAGTCCTTCACACGCTGGCAGGATCCCAGCAGAGGGGCAGCAACGCGAGCAAGTTGGAAGGCTGTATCAAATGGGGCCGGGGCCTGAGATTGGCCAAGGGCTGCAGTGCGCAGCTACAGCCACTGAGGCACACAGGTGGACGCCGCCACTTGGCAGCAGAACCCGCCGCCCGGCTAGGGAGAGACAGGATGGAATCCAGGCAGCAACAGGCAAAGACAACAGAGAAAGGATGGAAAGTCACAGAGCACTTTCTTAGGAAGTTGTTACAGCTGATACCTTCCAGCATGAGAAGAAGCATACTGTTTATACCATGTATTGTTTCTATGAGGATAATCCTTACCACTTAACTTTTCACTATACTTTTTGTTCCTCAGTTTGCATGTACATAAATCAAGATTAGCACGGCTGGTTGCTGACAATTCCTGCGTTGCACGAGGCATGAATGTGGATATCATGTAATCACAGAAGATCTCAGTTGTACCTCTTCTTACCATGTTATTGGAGAAACCCTTCTAATTCAAGAGTGCTCAAAATCCTACAACCCAAGCTTACTAAATCTTAAAGCATTTGACACTGAAACATGATGCATCCATGTGTTAGAGACAAATGGGGTATCCTGAGCAGATATTTGATAAAATGAAGTATATTTCACTGGCAGTCGTCATGGTTTCTGACCAATTCTCAAAATAATTGGTCCCCATGTACAAATGGCCTGTGTTACAATTCCACATACTAAGACCACCGTGATGAAAACTCCCTGGATGGTCTCAACCAACTTTCACAATTTCCTGCTTCGATAATAAGTGGCATTTTGGTCACAAAAGCCTACTTAAGGTGGTGACATTCTTGCTACCATATTCATAAGAACTACCAGTAGATAGTTAAAGGGGATATTTAAAAGCACCAAGTAGATGCAAAAAGGAACACAGAAAAGATAAAATCAACGAAAACGAAGAAGAGCCAGGGGGCTCCTCTAAAACACACGAGACTAAAGAGACATAAAACCAAATGCCACGCATGATCCATGATTACGACGTAGGACAAACAACTGGAGCAATTCACAGACATAGGACAGAACGTTAAATAACGCTATCATGGGTTTAATTTTTGAGGGGTAACAACCCCAAGAATTTAAGTATGGTGGTTTTGTAGGAGAAGGTCCTACACACTCACGGAGCAAAAGGAAGGGAGAGGGGAGAAGAATTTCAGTAGTGACAGAGAAAACGAATTTGGCAAACTGTCAATAATCGAAGAATCCATTCTTCAAGCTTTTCTGAGGGTTTGAAATTTTTCAAAATATAAAGTTGACGGAGATGTCAAGTACAGTTGCACAGGCCTGTAGTCCCAGCACTTTGGGAGGCCGAGGTGGGAGGATCACTTGAGCCCAGGTGTTCGAGACCAGCCTGAGCAACCAAGCAAGACCCCAACCCCAACTCAAGGAAAAAAAAAGTTGGGGGGAAAAAGAATTGCACGAACCTTGGATCTAACCAAGTTATTCTGCTCCTTCATACCAGGTCCACTTTGCCACTAATTCCTTCAACAAAATACCTAGTTACATGAGTCTTAGTATTGAAATAAATACTGAATAAAATATTACAATAAATAAATGTTCACGGTCATTTTAAAAAACCCCACTCACTTTGCATTTCTGTCCCACTATCTAGGTAACAGCACGCTTTCACACCTCTCTCTGCAGTCTCTGGACTCAAGCTGGGCAGGCGTGAGGCCCCCTCACCTTTGCAGACTCAGGCAGGCCTGGTGTTATTCAGGGGACCTGCAGTGTGGCAGAGTGAAAAGGGAGCCAGAATTTCCAGTCGAGCCTGCTTTCTGGACACCACGCCCTCCAAAGCTCTCCAGCAGGACACGCCAAGTTTCACATATGCCTCGGGGTAGTCATGGTGCATTTCTGCTGCTTCTGACTGACCAAATACCCAATAATCAGTAGCAGTTTGGAATATTTTTAAGTAACCCACAGCAGCATTTACGCACATTTCTTGGCATGCTGGGTGAGGGTATCTATTGGAATAAAATGCCTCAACTCCTTGCAAAAACTCTCCTGCCAGGATGTACGTGCAGCCAGGCTGGGGATGGGGGTAGATTCGTGATTGTTGTTTGGTTTTAAAGAACAGTGGATTATCCTTTTAATGAGTTTAAACCCTTACAAAGTCTGTACAGAATTTTCCGTGTTCAGCTACTCTTATTCAAGGTTGGTGACCCGCTCCGTAGGCAGATGATAAACCTTCACCTCTGTTTCCTGGCGGCAAGTGTATGAGTACGCATAATTTTAATCTTAAGAAAAGCACAACTTCCTCAGGAGAAACCCAAATTAATACCTTGAAGTTTTTACAAGATCCATAAACTCAACATAGCAGGACTTTCTCCTTAAACGCTGCCCAGAACACACCTTGCCGACCCACTGACTTCACATGGGCAGTTGCACATGCCAAGCCTCGGAATTACCAAAAAGGCAATTGTCTCCTCTCAATGCTCATGTTGGGTCAGGGCTTTCATCTGGGGTATGAACAGTGACTCTCACTCCGGCCCGCGCAGGTCACCTGCCCTGATTAAATGCCCACATTTTCCAGATCGCATTATCTTTTTAGCACTTCATCTTGACAGAGCTAGATCCTTCCCCGCGCCTGGTTAAGGAAGGCGCCACCCCAAGAACCTTCCTGCACGCACCATCACACCAAAAGCCGTTCTCTGGCTGCGTGACAGGGTGACGGTACATCCCTACCGTTTTGGGTACTGGAATTTTCGGTTTGTATGTGAATCTTCTATTTCTCTATCACCTCTCTCGACACTTGGGACAAAAGAGACTGCAGACAAGTTCAATCAAATAGGTTGTTTAAAAACAGAGGGTCCCCAGGCGAGGCACAGATGATCTTCTCTGTACCACTGAGACACCAGGGCAGCGCGGTCACCTGACACCCCAGGATGAGGACACCATGCTCTGCTTCCCTTGCTCCTAGCCTCCCAGGTCTGCTCCCAGGCCTGCCCCCAGGCCCCTGGCGGGCTCGCAGGCCCACTCACTATGGGAGCCAGCAAGAAAGCAGCAGCAGGAAGAGGAGGAGGAGGAAGCCAAGTCTCTGAGAATCAGGAAAAGACACATCCGATTTCACAGTCATCTGGCATTTCTGCTGCCTTGAAAAGCGAGAGTCACATAGGGCTTAAATCTGGCCAAGATAAGGACAGTCGATTTCCCATTCCACCCCTCAACAGACTCAGACGACACATTCACACACGCACCCAGAAGAGCCACAAAATCGAGGCCAGGTTTGCGCTGAAGGTGCCCAGCAGGCACAGGCCACCAGCCTCCCACGGCTCGGACTCCAGTCTTAGGTCCCCGCCTTCTGTAACTGCACGGCCGTGGGGCAGGCCAGGCTACACCTGTCAAGGGGCTCTCTCCCTGCTCGCCAAGCGGGATGACGGTGCTGTCCTGCCTATTTCACCAGCAACCGCAGAGGTCAGGGGAGACGAAGGCATGTGGGAACCGCAGGGCACACACGACTGGTGGGGACACGGCCCGGGCTGGTGCTGCACTCCTCTGCAAAGCGGGGGCCCTGGGACCGAGTGGCTGTGCTTTCCCGGGGCTGGCAGGTGACCGCTTCTCTGGGCACCGTAGCTTCTGGGGCAATTCCTCTCATCACAATTCAGGGCTCTTCTGAGCAACAAAACAGCCCTGGGGAATCGCATTGTAATCCAAGCGCAGGCTAAGACAGTCCAGCACACTGGATACTTATTAGGTTCTAACTGCCCCGTGCCACCCCCTTCCTACAGTACCCCAGTTTCTTCTAGGGAATTCTCTGTTCTGTCCTGCCTGACAGATGCTCCTGAGGACAGAGAATTTACCACGGAGCTAAAGAAGTTCTGCCCGCTCTCGCTCCAGTCTCTTCCAAGGCATCCGAGGGGTCAAAGCAGAGGGCTCACGAGCTACTACGATGATGAAAATTTACAAAAGAAAGACAGATCCACCACAGTCATGAGCTAAGACCCCTTCTCCTTCAACTCTGGCTCCCCAACTCTGAAGAAAATGACGGGGGAGTGAGTTATGGAAACGTTCCGTTCTGGTTTAGCGGGATGTATCTACGTGGCCTGCGAGTATCCCCCGAGACAGCGGTGCTACTGCCAGCTGCAGTGGTGTAGGAATGGCTTCCAGGAACACTTCATTTGAAAATAAATTACCCGGTGTCAGCCCACGAGTGAGCAGGGCCAGACAGCATGTCACGGTATGAACAGCAGGAGGGGAGCAGGAGAGGTGAGGGTGGGAAGATTCTCCCACAGCATTGCCACTTATCATGGCATCATCTATGTTCACCATGCATCGGCTGAATCACGGGGGAGCTCCCAAAACTGAGCAAGCCGAAAGTCCACACGCCGTTACCAGGAACAAGGTGTGAACCCCCATAAGAACAGCAACGATGAAACCGGTCACCCCGCTACAGGAAGCCCTGGATATCTTTCTACTTCCTCTTTTCTTTTTCTTTTCCTCTAAGAAGACTTTGCACAGATCTTTCTACTTTCTCTACTGAAAATGCTATTGCCAAACCACTGACATGATGATCAAAAAATACACAGCTTCACACACACGAAAGGGAAAAAAGATACAGAGGTGTACCATGCAGTCAGTTCACAAACACCTTCCCAGACTATGTTTGTGGTAGCTGCCAAGTTTTTAAAATTTGTAATTGGCTGCTTTGGGCTCCTCAAATCATGGAGAGGGCAATTCTTAGTGGAAATACGGCCAATGTGGGGCGACCGAATCCTTGCACAACCTGTCCTCCGGTCCAGCCTAGAGATGGGCACGTGAACCCGAGCTCAACCAGCTAGCTACTAGGCGCGTGCACACACACACACACACACACACCTTGAATCTTGGGGTAACAACACCAGGACAGAAATGTGTTTGGATTTTCTTGCACGGTTTTGACGGTGTCCAGGCCACGTTGTGCCTGCCACAGCGAAAGCTGCCGTGTTCCCTGCTTCCTGCTTCTCAGCTCTGCAAAGCCCCTTGACTCCTGCTGCACCCCAAGCCTGGCTCCTTGCCCCCCATAAACTCCCAAGGGTTCCAACAGTTCTAATAAGCCCTGTCAGCCCAAGTTCACCAGAAACTGTTTCTGCTGTTCAACACCAAGAAGGCCGACAGGCACTGGCTGGGTCTACACAGGGATATTATGTCTCCTCGCAGACAAATACGTCCAAGAGACAGTAAGAGAAACAAAACCAAGCTGTAAAATACACACACACACACGCCTTATAATTCATGTAAAACCGCTGGGAAAATACACAAAATACTACTAACGGTGGTTACTCTGGAAGGGAGATTAAGAGGAAGAAAGAGGCTTTTATTTCTTATACCCTTCAGTACTGTTTCAATTTTTAAATTTCACCTAAACAGTATGCATAATAAAAATAAATACATGCAAACCCAAAAGGAAGGCCAAGCCTGGAGAACAAGCTCTCACCCATGAAAAATACTTTATCGTTCGAATCTTTTTTCCCCTCCTTCTATGGCAATGCCCTCTGACAACAGCCATCCTCGGGCCAGTCTCCACCTGCGGGCTAAATCCAGTCTAACCATGCAGTGTTTCCATGAGCAAGGCAGAAAGCTCTTCCTCTCCCTGCACAACAGACGTGAACTGGCCAAACCTAGCCCTGGTAGCGGGAAGCCCAACATACTGGCTTTTCCCACGTCAGGTGCCTAACGCTGAACGAATGAAACACGCATGAGCACACGGATTGCACCATCATGGCTTGGCGATCGTTCTTTTCTACAGCATTAAATTAGCATCATTAATTATAGCTAAACCCTACCCAACAACACTGTGTTCTTGTTTGGTTGTGCTTTTATATTGTTTCATTCTCAGGCTCCGTCCTTCCCCTGGTGAGTGAAGTTCTCTTTAATTGCTCACTACTTAATGCCTCATACAAAAAGTACATTCTGACTTTGTTTCCAACTAGAAAGGAGAGGCTGAGTTAGAAACTGGGGGAAATTAATGCTGCCTCCTCACTTGATTACGGTGACAGAAAAAGCATTTTTATGCCCTTTACAAGACAATAAAAGAAGCATCCACTGACAATATAGGATGTTGGACCAACTAACAGTAATATTCCCTGGGGCTTGTCACTGAATGCTAGGGTTTTCCAAAGAACACCCAAAGCATTAGTGAATACATAAGCATCTTATTTAAAAACATCGGAAAATATAATCCTGAGCAAACCACCGAATTTCGACTTGTTTGTGATGAAAGACTCAGCCTTTTGTCAACTGTTAACATGAAACATTTTGCTATTCCTGAGTCAGCACATATTTGAAGGAAGGACCAACAACTGCCTTTGGCGTCACTTCCCACAGTGACTTTGTTAGCTTGTGCTGCTAACGAGCCCAACGTTTTTAATCTAACCTCCCTTGTAAAATGCTTCACTTTACAAAAAGCAGAACAGGGCAGGGAGACTTCATTCCCAATGCCAGAGGTTAGTCTTTCTGGTTCAGTTTCTGGCCTGCCTTGACCCTCACCAGCTGACTTGGCCTCTCCGGTACAAAAACAAATTCCAGCACGGCGGAGGGCATCGGAAAGGCCACGGCCTGTCTTGCTCTGCCCACGTCCTCTGTAACAACCAGGCTCCTGCAGGCCTCGTTCCTATGCAGCAGCTGCGCCCATGCCTGCTTCTTTGACCTGGTAACCCACCTAGCACACCAGACCCTCCAGGACCCTGGCTGGCACATAGTAAAAGCCCAATAAGTATTACTTCTGACACTTCATCTTAAATGATCCCGCTTCTTGTGCCAAATTCTCCCTGCACTATGTAACTGCCACCTGCTGTGCTCTCTCAGGTTATCCTGCACATATTCTGGATAGTCTCTGCATGTTCTGTTCTGCCTGCAACTTCATGTCTCCTAAGACCCTACCCGGAGCCAACCAGGAGTCCACTGGTCTAGTTCCACGTCTCAGTCTACAGTCTAAGAGGATGACCTGCAATTGATGGGGTATGCCTGCCCATGATTTGACAGTGAAGGGGGTGGAGTGGGAAGACTCAATAACCCAGTTTTCACCTGTTTTACTGAGCGACTACTATGTGCCAGGCGCACAGCTACAAAGATGAAGATGACGTGGCCCCAGCCATGACACCAAGGACAGTTTGGTGAGGAGACAGATGTCAAAACACTATCACAAAACAACATAGAAGTGCTGTAACAAAATACTCTCAGCATATTATCAATAATATCATAATATTATCAATAATTATCACATTATCACTCACTGGTGAGTGGCACAAAGCCTCCTGGGCAGGAGACAGGGGCTTTCTGGAGAAAATAATACCTGAGCCAAGTCTTTAAAAAAAGCAAAAGCCACAAGAAGAAAGAGGGAGTAGGAACCATCACAGAATATATCAAATTTATAACTGAGACTAATCTTTACCAAGTGTTCATGCTCCAAGATCTCACCTATGTGATCTCACCAAACTCATACAACAGCCGTGGAAGCAGATATTGCCAACTCTATTCTGCTGACTCGGAAGGAGATTACCTGACAAGGGGCCACAGGTCTTCAACGGTGGGGCACAATCCATCGTAATCTGAGTTACTCCCCAACCAATGCCATTTCTATTATACCTACAACTTGCGCGGAACAGCAATATGGAGATGAAGGTCTCTGTACATTTAAACGTGTATGCAATGTGCCTAGGTATTCGTCAGCCCCAAACATGATCTATCCGTTTCTCATCTTGGCCACCGAAAGGTCCACAAAAGGAACAGAAATCAAGATTGTCATCCCTTCTTCTCAGCATCTCCCACCACCTTAACCCTAACCCGCCACTTCTCGACCCTCCTGTTCTCTGAGCACTGTGTGCCCGGCAGCTTTTGCGCGCAAGGACAACTAAGTCCTCCGTGTGCTCCGCTGCTCTGCTCCACTGCCCTGAGGCCTCCTCTCACGCCAAGAGGCACGTGCACTTCGGCACACGGCAACCTTTCCCCCGCCGCCTTTCCCTACCGAAGGCCAAGCATGTAGACCTTGGGCTCACAAAGGAGGGGGAAACACCCTCTGGGCTGTGGACACGTAACACCCTCCCAACAGCAAAATGTACAAGAACAAACGTCACCCAGGAAACTGAGACGGAAGGCAGAGCGGAACCTCCCACCCACCCTTCGCTACAAGAGAAGCTTCGAGCCAGAGACAGGGAGCAGTCTTACGAGCCAGGAAGTATGAGGCTAATCAGCTCACAAACAAACCACCGAGATAGCTGAAGCACACACAGTCTTAAGTTTCAGCAGAGGAGGGGAGCTGGGCACGTCCTGATAGTTCAACATCCGTTGAACGGATAGTTGATAGTTCATCCGTCTGAGTTTCCTTAGTTTAAGGACAGTCAACATAAAAATTTTCGTTTTACTAAATTTATCTTTGGTGAACTGACATTCACAGTCAGCGCCTCTGGAGAAATCCCTGTCACTATTAGATGGCTCCCGGCGAGAAGGGTGTGCGAGCAAGCACACAGCCAATGGGATCCCAGGGAAATCTGACCTGCGTATTTTGCTGTCAAGCAACTTAAACCAGGCTGCAACGATTAAAATGGAGAGCGGCATCATTACTACTAAGACCTGGGACTTTGAAGAAGGGGTGGGGGAAAAACTCAGACAGATTAAATCTAATCTCCAGTCCCCATAATCACTATTTTTACATTATTAACTGAATGTCCAGACATCAAACACAGTGCAGATGTCCCAGCAGTGAGCACTTCGCCCACTCCTTGAGTTGGCTTCCCCGCCAGGCAACCACGCTGATGACCCTGACCCAGACGCACTCTGGCCACCTCAAAAGGTCTCCCCTTAGATCTGGTCACAGTCGTGGAGAATTACGTTATTTCCTAAGCCCTCGACTCTGAAATTCTCCTTTTAGAGCCCACCTTCCCACCATGCCACCCACTTTTCCCTCGAGTGGCCTCAACACCCAGGTTGGGCTCTCACCAAAGCCCACAGTCCCGGACCACCACCTCGCCGCGGGGCTTCCCTGCCTTCCCTCCCACTGCGTCCCCAGGGACCTCAGGTCTGGCGGTGCCTGTCCCATGCGGTAGCTATGTAAACTTACATTAATTAAAAGTAATTACACACCAAGGCCCAGAGCAGCACTATTCACAACAGCCAGAAGGTGAAAGCAACTCACCATCTTCGGACAGAGGACTGCGGAAACACAACATGGTCCATCCATACAACGAAGTTTACTCAGCCTTGAAAAGGAAGGAAATGCTGACCATGCTACACACGGCTACACCTGGAGGACGCTGTGCTACGTGAAGGAGGCCAGTCACAAAAGGACAAACGCTGTATGACCCCACTTACGTGAGGTCCCTAGAGTAGTCAAAATCATAAAGACAGAAGGATAGTGGAAGCCAGGGGCTGGACGTAGCGGAAAACAGGCAGTTATTGTTTAATGGGGATGATTCCTGTTTGGGACAATGAAAAAGTTCTGGAGATGGTGGTGGTGATGGCTGCACAATGTCATGAATGTATTTAATGCCACTGAACTAACTGTACGCTTAAAAATGGTGAAGACAGTAGATCTTACGTTACATGCATTTTACCATAATAAAAAAAAATTGGCGGGGGGGACCTACCTAATTCTTCAATATGCCCCAACAAGGATGCCACAACATGTTCATCACTAACACAGGTAGATTGCTCAAGACCGTAAGTGCCTCACAGGGAAAGATCCCTGCAGACTGCCAACCCACCCCCAGCTCTGTGCTCGGCTCAGAGTAAGCGCTCAGCAGATACTGGCTGCACCCACCAGGTTCCCAGTGAGCGGAGGGCAGTGGACAACCTCTGGCCTAGAAAACCTGAAAGGAAGTCTTTGGGGACCCTGAAGGAGTTAGCACACTGACCTTATGGTAACTGCCTCAAGACTGGACAAGAACGACTGGTGACTTACAACCTCAAAACCTTTCTAGGAATATTCAAAATAAGAGAAGGTCTTCAGTAAACAGACATTGCACTTCAGTTTCTTGTCCTGCCACGGGAAGAGAAACTAAAGCCACTGCCCTGATCCAAGAGGGGAAAACTACTTTCCTCTATCATAAAAACTCAATTAGCAGTCTTTGACCTCAGGGTCGCTTCACTCTGTGGCCCCGTTCCCTTGCTGGTGAGGTGACAGGCACGAAGCAGGGGGGAGGCAGCCCATGTTGGGAGTAACACGTGTCCCGGCCTCGTTAGAATTAGCTCTGCTTCCATATCACTAAGTCAGACAGGCTGCTGGCGGATACTCGGATCCCATGGAAATTATTTCACAATCATTACCTGCGCACAACAAATAGAAGTTACGTAACTTTGCAGGGCACTGCCAATAAGACACTAATACCACGCGACAGAATTGCTCAGTTCACTCACAATTCAGTAGCTTTACGTAATGACTACCGCAATACAGCAGCTCATAGGGCACTTAAAAGAAACCTAAAGGATGTGTACTTAGTTATCACAGGACAGAGACTGCCTGCAGGATCCTTAGGAGGATCTAATGCCTGATGGTCTCAGGCTCACTCCCAGTGGCACAGGGCATTAAAAGCACAGCCCGACTGTGTGCTTTCAGTATGACAGTCCATGTGCTAAAGCCCACATTAGCTGGTTCAGGCTGATGGATTTCAAATCAGAATGCTGTAAAGCAGCAGTCCCCAACATTTTTGGCACCAGGGACCGGTTTCATGGAAGACAACTTGTCCAGAGACGAGGGTTGTGGGGAGGTGGGGGGTGGTTTCGGAATGACGCAAGTGCATCACTTTTATTATGCAGTCAAATCTCTCTGCTAGTGATAATCTGTATTTGCAGCCACTCCCCAGCGCTAGCATCACTGCCTCAGCTCCACCTCAGACCATCAGGCATTAGATCCTCCTAAGGAGCGTCCCTCACATGTACAGTTTACGGTAGGGTTCCATCTCCTATGAGAATCTAATGCCACCGCTGACCTGACAGCAGGCGGAGCTTATGCAGTGATGCAAGTGATGGGAGTGGCTGCAAATACAGATGAAGCTTCGCTGGCCCAATGCTCACCACCTGCTCTGCAGCCTAGTTCCTAACAGGCCCCGGACTGGGACTGGTCCACAGCCCAGGGGGTGGGGACCACAGGTGTAAAGCGTGAATCTGATGTAAAGGGTGAATCATTCAGAATGCCTGGGGAATACATGATGTGACCTCAAACACTCATTTCCCTCTCCCTCGCCCCCTAGTTTCACCAGTCCTTGCCACCAATATTATCAGTTCCTCGTTTGTTAAATGTGACTCGAATTATACCACTTCGAGTGTTATATGCCCACTCACTCCACTTAAAAAACCTCACTGAATCCGTTCTTTACAGAGTCATCACGTGGAAAGGTACTCCTAGATTCTAAACTTCAAAGGTGAGGACGTTCACACTCAAACGAGCAAATATGAAAGACACTGTCCTTTAGTATTAGTTTTGACAAGAAATCAAAGCCAGGTTCTATCATTTGGGCATGAAGAGTGCGTGGTTGTTTTCAGAAAGCCAGAACAATTTCTCCCATAGAATTCATCACTGCGTCTTCACGAGCCTGGGCTGACTCCACACAAGGCAGGCTGCGTGTTTACTTACGTACCCAGAGACCTTCGTTATCAGGTGTGCGCAGGAGGGGGAATTCAGATTTGTTTCCAGCTGAAATTCTGGATGCAAAGGGCACATCACCCTGCACATTCCCAAGCCCAGCAGCAAGCTGCACACACTCCACCTCCTTCCCTGTCAACGGGCCTGCATCAGTGTGGGATGACTTCGTTTCCTAACAGAGGACTGGAAGGCTGCTCCCCACCTCCCCAACAATACCATCATCACATACACGGCACACAAAGCAAAGCCCTTCCACAGACAGCGGGCATCAGGCTCGATGGAGACAATGGAGGTTTCGGAGCTTCTTTTTAGGGAGAACTTTTTAGGGGGTCAGGACTCAAGTGGGATGGTTTCTGGCAGCCTGGGTTTGCATCAGTACCAGGCTGTGACAAGACAGCAGCTCACGTGTCTGGCCTCTTAAAAGGGGAATAATAAAAATATGTAACCACTGTCCGGAGCTCACCAAGTACCACGCCTGCCCTGTTCCAGGCACTTGAACAAGCAGCGGCTTTGGAAAGGATTCCACTTACACGAGGTGCCCAAAGTTGCAAAACTCAGAGAACAGTGTAGAATAGTGGCTGCCAGGAGCTGGGGCCAGGGGACAGGGAGGAGCTGCTCAGCGGGTACGGAGCTCCAGTCACACGAGTCTACCGAGCGTGAGAGCCCCGCTGCACACACGCAGCTGACAGGGCTGTCCACTTAAAACGTGCGAACAGGGCAGATGTCATGTCAGGCGGGTTTTTATCACAGTACAAAAAATGCTCCAAGAAACTCCTAGTAAGGGAAGTAAAGATCCCCAGGAAATGATGGGGACCAAGAGGCTAATGACAGTTACCCCTAATGCTATCTCTGTTATAGGGAAAAAGGGACATACTCAACAGTATGCTATTATTTTAGAATTAGGACATTAAATACCATTGAATTATATACTTTAAATGGGTATGTGGTATGCAAATTACGTCTCAATAAAGCTTTTTTAAAAAAAATCCAGAATAGTCAAGAATGGGCGCACATGATTTGGCACTGAATGAACGTGAGTTTGTGCACAGAAAGCGCGAGAGAGAACTCTATGATAATAACATGCAGCCACTAAGTAACAACTGGGTGTTGATAAGTAAACAAATAATAGCTAAAGAGTACAGGAGCATCACAACCTGAATTTCTACGATGGCCTTATTTATACTCACCAGGATGCCTCCACCGGTTCTGTTTTTGCTGTGAGACAGACATTGCAGACACAGTGAAAGGGAACAAAATGGTCATGCACCATTTTCTACCTTGACATCTCTCCAGCTAGTCTTTACTGGAATGCCATCACGAAGCAGAAAGAGCCAATGTGATGCAACAGCAACCTGGCTGCAGGCTCCCAGACGATCCCTTCTCCTGGCCTCCTCCCTCTGCGCCCTGCACTTCCAGGCACTGGGCGCTGATAAGGTGCTTTCCATCCAGGCCCTGCCTGCTCACGACACCCCGTCCAGCGAACCGGCTGCCAGCACCCCAGCTCTGACCGCCCAGAGCCGAACGCAACCATAGCCCAGGGAAGTCCGCCGGCTATTCCCCCTTTCAAAGGAGCAACCACAGCAGAGAGGGTACCCGTGGCCATGCTGGCCTGGTAACTTAGTATCCATCCCTGACCTTCAGGTTTCCAAAATCCTGCACAGACACCAAACCTCACTGTGCCTTAATTCGGGGTTTGCTGTGTGCTGTGCAGTCCATTTTTGCCTTGGAAATTGTCCTGTGTTCAGGTCTCCCAAAAGCAGCAGCTGGGGTTGTCCCAGGACCATTTGCAAACTGCATTTTCTCCACACCTGAAAAATGGAAGCATCTCTTCCGTGGAGGGTTCACTCAGGAAGAAAGCAAATCTTCCTGGCAGTTGCAGTGTTTTTCTAGATTATTTCCCTAACATCAGACCACTTCCGCAAACTGGAGCATTTCTGTTTACGGAATTTTACTGAGACACAGTCAAACATTTTGAAAAGCTGGGGAGAAGGAGAGAGAAGAGAATGCGTGACTATGATTAGAAAGCAGAGAAACCGCACCAAAGGGTGCAGAAAGGAAGCACACATTCGTGTCTTCAACATGCAGCCACGCTCAGGAGTCACACTCTTCGTGGGACAATGTCCTGATGCCACTGTCTACGTCTTTCCCTCGTGGTATTTACTTATAACGGCTTTATTGAGATATAGATCACATACCATGAAATTCGCCCATTCAAAGGGGACAATTCAGTGTTTTTTAGTACACGCAGAGTGGTCAACCACTAATTCCAGAACATTTTTATCACTTCAAAGAGAAACCCTGTTCCGATCAGCAGGCACTCCGATTCCCACCCTCCAGCCCCGGGCAGCCATGAATCTGGTTTCTTCTCTAAGGATTTGCATGCTCTAGACATTCCACATATTACAGGAGGAATTGTGTCCCCCAACTCATATGCTGAGGCCTTAACCCCTAGTCCCTCAGAATGTGGCTGTTTTTGGAGACAGACTCTTTAATAAAGAGGTGATTGAGGTAAAATGAAGTCACTGGGGTGGGCCCTAATGCAAGAAGATCAGAATCTTTATAAGAAGTGGAGATGAGGACACAGACACACACAGAGGGATGACCACATGAGGACACAGGGAGAAGACGGCGTCTACACGCCAAGCAGAGAGGCTGCAGGGGGAACCAGCCCTGCTGATACCTTGATCGCGACTTCCAGCCTGCAAACTGTGAGATTATGAACGTCTGCTGTGGACGCTGCCAGCCTGTGTGGTGCTTTGCTGTGGCACCCTGAGTCGGCTACTGCACGCTCTGCCGGGCTCGGTGCCAGGCCGGGGAAGGCGCAGGAATGCTGAGCAGAACAATTCTCTCTCCAGTTCCTTGACAGGACAAGCAGAAAATGTGTTTGGATATAATTTTTGAAAATGTGTTTGGATATAATTCCTCTAGGTTTTAATTCTTCACCCATGACGTTAAGATCTGGAATTGTAACTTACTCCCTCCCTCTCGCTCCTCCCTTTACTGATCAACTAATGCTCCGATGTCCCCAGGGAGGGGGGGACACACAGAAATCAGTTAACTGGCATAAAACAAATACAGCCTGAGCTCACTGGGGAGGGGTTCCCCGTGCAGGTGTGGACAGGCATCCACACACACAGCTCCCAAGAGCAAGAACTGCAGGCACTTCCAGGGACTCGGTCACCTTAGACACACTCTTATCCATACATATCGCAGGAGGCCGCTTCAAGAATCTTGAGCAAGGCCAGATCTACTCTTCCTAAATAAGTGGGGATGCTTATTATTCAAACCCTTAAAGGACCAGGTAACAGCTTTGCTCGCCAGAAATGAGAGATTATTGACATT